>VFFE01009068.1:377835-407569 GCA_008921705.1 Burhinus oedicnemus | reverse complement strand
TATCAAATTCAAGCAATTAGCCCAGTTCGTATCTTACCACATTATTTTTTAGAAGTGGAATCATAGAATTATAGAATTGTTTAGGTTGGAAAGGACCTTAAAGATCATCTAGTTCCAACCCCCCTGCCATGGGCAAGGAAACCTCCCACTAGACCAGATTGCTCAAAGTCCCATCCAGCCTGGCCTTGAACACTTCCAGGGATGGGGCATCCACAGCTTCTCTGGACAAACTGTTCCACTACCTCACTGCCCTCATAGTGAAAAATTTCTTCCTAAGATCTATTCTAAATCTACCCTCTTCCAGTTTGAAGCCATTACCCCTCATCATATCACTACATGCCCTTGTAAAAAGTCTCTCTCCAGATTTCTTGTAGGCCCCTTTCAGAAACTGGAAGGCTGCTGTAAGGTCTCCCCAGAGCCTTCTCTTCTCCAGGCTGAACAACCCCAGCTCTCTCAGCCTGTCCGCATAGCACAGGTGCTTCAGCCCTCTGATCATCTTTGTGGCCCTTCTCTGGACCCGCTCCAACAGGTCCAGGTACTTCTTGTGCTGAGGACTCCAAAGCTGGATGCAGTATTCCAGGTAGGGTCTCATGAGAGTGGAGTAGAGGGGCAGAATCACCTCCCTCAACCTGCTGGCCACACTTCTTTTGATGCAGCCCAGGACACTGCTGGCTTTCTGAGCTGCGAGCACACATTGCCAGCTCATGTTCAGCTTTTCATCAAGCAACATCCCCAAGTCCTCCTCCTCAGGGCTGTTCTCAATCCATTCTCTGCCCAGCCTGGATTTGTGCATGGGATTGTCATGACCCATGTGCAGGACCTTGCACTTGGCCTTGTTGAAATTCATGAGGATGGCATGGGCCCACCTCTCAACCTGTCCAGGTCCCTCTGGATGGCATCCCTTCCTTCCAGGGTGTTGACCGCGCCACACAGCTTGGTGTCATCAGCAAACTTGCTGAGGATGTACTCAATCCCACTGTCCATGTCGCCGACAATGATGTTAAATAGTACCAGTCCCAGTACCGATCCCTGAGGAATGCAACTCATCACTGTATTATTTCTTGTTTAAATTACATTTGAAGACTTATTCAATGGCTCTAAAAAAGTCTTTTTTTTTTTAGCCAAAACATCTTAAATAGTATTTTATTATCATTTATATCTCATAATAACATAATAAATATTAGCAGTCAAAATCAGGACAGCTGCATTGTTTTGCTGGTTTCAGTGATATTCTGCATCGTAACCATACAATAGACAAAATAGTTAGATGATATCTCATCTAGAATTTTTCAGCTAATTTTTCAGGATATTTAAAAAGGCATCCCATTTTTATAAGAGTTTATCTGAAAATTTCATCTCTCCTGTCAATATTTTCAGTCTGGGTACGTTCATTTGACTTTTGGAGAAAATTCAGTTAGCTCTACTACTCAAATCAAAACACTACTGCACACATACTGCCTCATTTCCTCTCATGGGAAACATATACATTAAAGACATTAGTCACATTTTCAATGCATTATTGGAAAAGTCTCAAGCATTTTAGCAATAAAGATAATGAAATTTATGTACAACTTCTATATTACTGAGATACCACAAACTAATAAGCAATGTTTTATTCTGGCTGTTGAAGCGTGTCAGAGTCCAAGTCCAATATGGAAATCTCAAACATTAAAAATTGTTTCAGATCTGCATCTTCAGATGCGTCCACATCAAATTACTCCAATGACATATTATGTACAAATTTTGCTCAGTCTTTCCAAGTTTCCTAGGCATGTTTGCTTTGACATTCCAGAAGAACATATTTCTTACCATACTCCCAAGGAACAACAGTAGAGGCTTTGCTACAGACCCCACTGAGAAAAGTTTCATGCAGCACATGGTCAGAACTGCTTCCTGGTAAGCCAAATTAAGTAAAAAAAAAAAAGAAAATAAGCAAAAAACAACAACAAAACAAACAAACAAATCCAACAACAACAACAACAAAGAACAGTAATCTGTTTCTGATCTTCACACGATTGTACAGAGATGCAAGCTCATTCTCCCTATTATCTGAGACGGAAGTAAGAAAATCTTGTCTACAACTTGCATAGCTGGAATGTTAAAAAAAAGTCACGTAGACTTCAACTCACCCCACCCTGTAATACAGGGCACTATGACTATAGTGTGGAAAAGAATCAGAAAAGAGAAAAGCACATTTGCAGGATTATGAATGTTCAGCCCTTTTGTGGGAAGATTCTACCTCTTTACTAAGGTCCGAGAGCTCAGAAAACCTGTCTTTCCCTCTCTTTCTTCACTTTGGTGATTATGAGTGCTTTGCCACAAACGTCTAGGTACCAGCCTCTGGCGCCAGCCAGCTTAAGTTAATTCCCATCTTTCACTGATACAGGTTTTCAGGTCTCTAACAGAGGTAACTTAGAAGTCTAAGGTATATAACATGATTCACATAACATCTCCATTGAGCCAGAAGAGAGGTACAAAAAATAGAAATCTTTGCCTTAGCAGGTTTTTTAAAGACCTACTGTTCATTGCAGTAAACTGCATTTTAGTTCAATAAATTGAAAAAATATGAAAAGATTTTGGGACAAAGATGTCTTTTTTTTGTACCCCTATTCTGGATAAGGTGGCAAGGGTGTTAAAGAAAAACAAATAATAAAAATAATGCTAATATTGAACTTAACTTTCACAGAAAGAAGAATAAAGAAGAGTGAAAAAATAAAGATCTAATTCAGAGCATATATCTTTTTAAATGTATTATTCTAACAAAGAATACTGGAATCAAAACACCAACTATATGGTTAAAACATATACAGCATAAGTGTGTGTGCGTGCATGTATATGTTTACAAACTCCGTTTTATGAAGACGTCTTAAAAGTACTGGTGATGTGGATATACATGAGAGCTAGCAACGATTTACTACTGTTCATTTAATGTGCAAAAGTTTTATTGCTTATGATGGCTACAGTGTTGAATATTGGGATTATATAAGCCCCCAGTGATAAAATGTACTGTATTTCACCTACTTTATTAAGTTCTTTTCTTAGCTACAGTACTGAAAAGAATGACATTTTACCAAGCTTCAAGTTCTTAACACTAAATTTGTAACGCATTAGTGAATAAAATCCTAATGGAATAGTTAATATCATTTGCATATTCACACATGCAACGTATTTAGGTAATTTCCAATTTTTCCTTTCCTATCTTATATGTTTAATTTCTACTCCCTTTACAATAGTATTTTACTCTCTTACTCCTATTTCTTTTCACCCACAAAGACTACAATGCTGTTTTAAAGTCAACATCAAATAAACAGCATTTTATTATGCTTCACAGCATAATGAAAACAGGTTTGTTTATCGTATTCACTTTCCATTTAAGGATGCTTACAAATCACTTCTTGAAGCTTTAGTACTTCCTTATTGTGGCAAATTTACTAGAAGATGCCTGAACACTGTATCTGTAAATGTCAAGATTTACAATTAAAATCCAAAACAAGGGCTAAATACAAAAACAAAAATACAAGATCACAGCTTATATCCTATACCAATACACCAGATAGTGAAATATACTACCTGTTTTTTTCTAGTTCTGTTTAAGTAAATAGAAGTGGTATAAATAAGGAAAAGGGATTCTGGGAAGCTGTAACACCATGTTAGCTTAATGGGGCTACAAAGAACCAGGCAACCTGTTATCCTTTGATATTAAAGAGGTGGTGGCATTTTGGGAGAGCTAAAATACTGGAGTTTCAGATTAACAGTGCCAGAGTCCAGCCCCAAGTTACACCTACAGGGAGAACTAACAGAAGCCTGCACAACTTTTAAAGTTTTATAAGAAGAAAAAGAAGAGTTCTTGAGACTTTGACTCCATATCACAGAAATTTAAATGAGGACAAAAGACTCTCTATTTGCATAAATGAAAGTTAAGTTTACTGACACAAAAAAGTAGTTTTGTTTAAACTATTTTTTTAGAAAAAAGCATAGCTGAAGAAAGGTAAACAAATTGTTTAAGCTATTTCTTACATACAAGTGAATGTGATAAACAGCACAAACATACTAATAGGCTTGTGGCCTGTCAAAGAAGAGACAATAAGGTGCTCTCCTTAACTTTTAATTTGTATTTCTGTGAAAATGTTGAGACTATTTCTTTGAGTCTGGAAACCTTAGGCATGAGTCTAGAAAGATACATTTTGTGATGGGAAGGACAGACGAAATGTACAAAAAGCCATGTTTATTTTTTGTTCAAAAATAAAAAAATTTAACCAAGACAAGACCAAAATGAAATCAAAACAAAGACATATTCAGATTTTTTAATATTTCCCCCCTTTCCATGCCAAGCTCTGATCCTGGCAATGCTACTCTGGAAGCAGCCTGCAACAGTTGTATATGGTGTTAGTGACATCAATAGGGCACAAGGCAGTAATATATAGTTAGTCTAGCCAAAGAAAAAGGCAGAATTTGAGTAATATGTCAGATATTACTGCAGTTGATAATATAAAGAAATTCACTTAAAATAAAAGAACTTTCAACATGCTTTTATGTATCTGCGGTTGTCTGTCTAAAAGAAGAAAATTATGATCTAACTATGCTATCAAGTTTCACATAACAAGCAATTACACTTTAGGTATTTAGATTTGAAGGGTTCATCTTAACGTTTCATTCCAGCCACCTCATACATCACAAGATACCCTGGTGGTATTGCTTCCCAACTATCCATAAGCCAGCTAAAGACATGAAAAGGAAGCCAAAAGCTCATGAGAAAAAAAAGGAAACTTGGCATTGTAAGAGGGGGGAATAACCAAGAATATGAATAAACTGAGAGCTTTCAGCATTTGGGGAATGATATAGAAAAACTTAGAAGGAAAAAAAAAAATTCTAACAGACATGAAACATCTAACACCAACTGAAATCCTTCCCTCACAAGGAACAGAATAAAAAATTCTGTTCAAGCTGCAGGGGATACAAAGATCTCAAGACTTTCCATATTTTTTGAAAGAAACTCAGATGAGGTCTTAAAAATTACTGATGGAGAACTGCAAAAACATAGCTACATTAGCATAGCATGAAGAGAAAGGGGTAGGAGCTGTCTCACGTAAATTCTTTCCAGCTGCTTTTGGCTTGTTCCACCTAAGAAGCGTATTTCCATGAAATGTCCAAATATGCCTTTTAGAACAAGGAAAGGGTTAGAAAAAAAATATATGCTTGTATGCATACTAAGGTTTTATGCCTTTCCCCCCCTGCCTTTTTGGGCAAGTGGTCATCTCAACTGACGCTTGGATTTTTTTCTAATAGATGGGCCTTTCCATAACTGTCCTAGACTTCATTAAAGACTAAGTTGAGAGTATTGAGATAAAAATTAGAATAAATAGTTTAGAAAAAAATATATAGTACTAATTTCCAATCAGCTATGCACACATTCTTAATTTTATTGATATTTATCCTCATCTCTTTGCAAATCATGAAAACAGATTCCTATATCGTGTTTCCTGTTCTTATTCTGATTCCTATGACCTTTTCAACATCCCATCCTCATTTCTTAAGGTAGGAAGGCTGTAAAAAGTAAAAAACAAAAATGTCGAGGCAGTCCAGTGTGCTTTTTTCAGCACACTGAAAAAGTCAAAATAGTCACAGCAGCATGCATTTCTTTCAATTTCATGACAACCTGAACTTACTGGTAATTGTATTTTATGAGTTTAGACCATCTTAATGCTGCCATCACTAGAAAGCTGATACATGGTTCTTTAAGTTACTGTAATTTAATTTCTGTTACTATACTACTATTAAAGATTGTATTTTTGGAACAAAATATATCTGGTTTTGAGATCAAAGCAATTAAGTTTATTTGTCACTTCACTGTAACTTTTCATATTGCAGTATATGCTTTCCTTTCAGTTACGGTACATGTATTGTCACACAGACAAAATACAATACAATTTTTTTCCAAAAGTAACCCCAGATGTGACAATGGTTTTCAACTTAGTCCCTGGAAATTATCAACTAGTAACTTTAAAGGATATTTCATATGCTCTCCTCCAGGAGGAAAGCCCGTATTTTTTTGTGTTTTATATTTTCTTTTTAACTCTGTGACTTCCGTATATAAGCCACAAACTATTAAATCTTGTAAAACTTTTGATGTGTATTTGCAAATCTCACCAGATGTGGTCCAAAGCTTGAGCACACACAAAGCTAGCAGCACAATGATGACTGCACATCAAAATCAGAAAATTAACTTCCAGCTATCACAGAATTGGAGAATATTAATATCTTAATTTAATACTAGATTATTTATAAAGCTATGTGAATTACATTTTTCCTGTTTAAAGAAAAAAGTTTTAAATCTTATTTTTACAAAGAAAAAATCCAAATGTTTCTTCCTTTTTCTCTTGGAAATGCATAAGACAGAGATCTGTAATCATTCCTTTCAGCTAAAAATACCATTTAGCTTGCTTGTATGTCATTTCTGCCCTTAGCTCAAAAGTTGATGTCATTTACAAGCAGTGTCTATTATGTTTATATATTTGAGATACATACATACGGTGCTTTTGCTTTCTGTACACAAAGCTTCCCCGGGCTTCCAATGACAAATGGTTCACACAGGAATTCCATTTTAGAATTCAATTCAAAACCTTCAGCAATCTTCAATAAAGGTTTTATGACCAAGAACAGATGTAATGTAAAGCCAGACTTCTGTATGTTCGGTACAAATGAGCACTAATCAAGTACATTAAAAATCATTAAAGTATATATAGTTTAATAAATTAATCTGCTGTTAAAAGCAGAATACTTACAGACTGGGTAATGTGTGTTTGTTCGTATTATCACCTTCTGCTTCAACTGTACGTTAGCTTTTTATAGCTTACAGGTCCTTCTCTAAGTTTACTTGGCATAGACATGACTTTCTGATACAAGATTATGGCTTTCATAGTAAAAAGTTGTCAGAAACCTAAATTTGGAAATCTAAGACCTAATTTCTAAATCAAGCTACATAAATCCTGGTAAGTAATTTCAACTCCCCTTTGCTTCTTTTGTTTGATCTCCAAAGGACAGGAACTGAGTTATTATAGTCCCTATTACAATGAAGACCTTTGATTTCTCCTGAATTCTCAAGGTACTGATGAAAATTTCAGAAAATGATCAAGTTTTGGACAGTATTTTGATTGACAGTAGTTCCACAGATGTGAATTTGAACTTATAAAAATATTCAACTGTCTGTGTAGGTTCTTTTGAAACCCCACCTAGCCATGACAAATCCTCAGATTTTACAAGCCATGATTCCTCTTCCCTCCATCTGTATCTTCCTTCAGCATGCAAAATTCTTCCTTACTCTTGCACCACAGGACCTGTTCTCCCCATGACGATGTACAAGGAAGACACAAAACCACAGGCCAAATTTACCTTTCTATATGAGCTTTCAGAAAAGCATCTGACCTGGCAGGCACATTTTGCACATATACCATGAAGATCATGGAGAATGAAGAGAAGAGGAAAGAGTCAGAAAGGGAACTGAAGCCATATATTGATTTCTATAGGTTCAATTCTGATTGAGATCAGTGCAAACACTTTCTAAATTAAGTTATTAAGGAAGGATTCCCCTAGTTTCATTGTTGTTCTCTTATCTTTTTCAGTTCCATCAAGGGCTATAGGAATAGAATCCATAAAAAATACAGTGGTCTTGCTGTAGAATTAGGACTTTAGTTCTCTTTCTTATATTTCCTACAGTGAAAGAAGTCAAAACATGTTAAGTTATGTAATGTTACAAGAGTTTCAGCTGGCTATTTTAACTATCTAAAGCTGAAAACAGTAAGTTTCTTGAGCAGGGTGGCTTGAAGTCAGTTACGGTGGGAAATACATGCATTTAAAAGACCTGGGGCACAGGCATTTTGGAATGGGGTTACAACGTTCACACCAAACCACACATTGAATTACTTTGCTTGCAGTTTAGCTGGATGCAGCTCTGTTAATAGCACATCAATGACATAATGACTCAGCTGAAAGAAGTGTAAGAATTTAAGATCTTTCTCCACCTCAGAAGTGACACATACTCAAGTCCTAGGGATTTAATAACTTCTTTCTGCCTGAGAAAATAAAAAGTCTTTTGATGTCCTTATCATGCACCTTCTGTAAATACTAAAGACAAAGCTGGCACATGGTCATCCCAAAGTCAAACTTCAGAATCTGCAGTCCTTCAAGAAACATGGAAAGAACTTCAGTGTTTTACAATATTTTAATAAAGCTATTACTTTATACTAGATTTTAAAACTAAAGTTCAGGGAATAACATACAGAATTAAAATTCAGCACGAAAGAGTTAAAAGATTCTATAGGACCGTTAAAGTTTTGGGCTGTACAGTATAAATCTTCAACTTAAATAGCTTTTTGCTGTGGCCTGCGCTGGCCCTGATACCTGCAGAACGACATGTATATTAGAGAAAATAAGAGCAAACAATTGTGCTCTTTATAACACAGGCACTACCCAAGCTAAAAACACTATGCAGAATAATAATAACATAAAATAAAGAAATCTCACATTAAGGATTCTTTTTACATTAGAATCATAGCTACAGCTTTGTGTGACACACACTGATATTAAGGTTTCATGAAAGCTAAGAAGGAGATTGACTACAGCCTATGTATTTTGTTTTAATACCAGTAAGCTTTCTGTCAGCACTTGCCTTCTATAATACATTGAGATTCCTATTACATAATAGCATATTCTGCTTTGTTCCAATTGTTGAAACAGAATAAAATCACTAAGTTGATCTTATTTTGCATTCAGCAGTGTTTTAGAACAGAATTAATAAGCTAACATCCTAATTGGTCAAAAAAGGGGCAGGGAAGGATAGAGGAGGAAGAGAGCAGGGACAAGGAAAACAAAACAGTTTTGTGGTTTGAGCCTGAAGGCTTACACGCCTCATCACTCAAGGGAGCTATCTTGAGTGAGCAGCCAAAAATTGCTTCTCTCTACATTATGCAGTCCTGACGCAGGGATCTGAAGACACCATGCCTGAGTAGCACAGATATCAGCCATTCCTGCCATCTGCCCCACAGTGGGAATACCAGATGAAATCAAACCAGTTTGCTAAGTGAGCATAGTGAAAGGCAGCTCCCTACAGCTGATGAACTGTGGAAAGATTTTTGAAGTTAAGTATTAGCCATTAACAGAAGGCCAAATACATTGCACTTGTAAAGCCAGAAAGACTTAAAAATTAAGAAATACAGTGATGGTAGTGCCAAAAAGAAGTAAACTTCTTCCCCCCCATCATTCAATGGAAATTAGGAAAAAATAAGAGTGATTACAGGAGACTTAGAAATAATCTTGGGAGCCATTAGATGTTAATGAAAAATTATATATAATTCATGATGAATTCTTTTCTTTGATGGAAAATAACTGATCACTACCAACTCTAGAAACTCGGGTGCTCCTGGGCCTCAGGCCAGCTGCTGATTCAAGCTTTGGCTGATGAACATCAGTAGAGTTAATCTCTTTTTTGTCCTCAGGATAGCAGAGTAAAGTTTTTCAAATACAGGTGAGGAAGTTAGAAGATTAATATCACACATAATTCTGGAGATTCTTCCAATTCCGTGAGAATTGGTGCACATGGAGCAGTGTAGTTTGTGGCCAATATCTACCAAATATGAAAACAGTCAGCATATCCAATTTAGTAGTTGAGATCTTGGCATCTCTGGCCTCTAGCACATTGTGCAAGACCTATGCGGATATAGTGAAAGGGAATATTTAGGATCATAAATGACTCAAAAGTCATAGAGTTGTAATAGGGAATGATTTTAATGGGACATGGGAGTGCAGTTAAGATTTTTAATTTCTAGTATGAAATGTCTGAGTTGTAATCTAAAGCTGAAAGCTTGAACACCAAAATGTAATTTTCAGCAGCAGCTTCTGAGGGGGAGAGGAAGGATGGGATGAAGTCTTAGTAGGAGCCCAAATTGACACCTCTACCAAATAAACTTATGAGGTGCCTTTGCCTGGACCTAAGACCTCATGAGGACTAGAAGACAGACCCAAGGTTTTCAAGTTGCAAACTTGCAAAGCTGCAAGGTATATTTGCAGAAATTAACATGACTAAATATTTTTCTAAGCTTCTTTGGGATACACTCATATCACTTAACAGAAGTTACTTGTGAGCCTAATAAGCTAATAAGCTAAAAGCTAATATTAGCTTTTCCAGCAGAGGCTGCAAATTCTTTATCTATAACCTATGAGAAAGAACAACTACAGAGACAAAACCCATTAGTTTCTTGAAAACTTAATAATATTTCATGTTAAGGCTTAACTGATTCATCATAAAAGCATGTTGTTGGTAACTTCCAGTTTCTACTTCAGGTTTAAAAAACCACCCACAAAAAATTTCTTTAAAGCTCAACATTTTGTATTTAATAATCCCAAAATTCAGCATCTATGCCTGATGAAAACAATTCTGCTGTTTTCACAAAGGTCAGATCAAGTTTTACTAAAGCTTTGACCAAATAAAGCTTTAAGCCAACCCTAGGGTTGATTTGAGCTATGAGAAAGCAAATGACAGAAACTTCCCAAAAAGCAAAATAATCCCCATGAATTCTAAACTTGACATTGAGAAGACCTCTGATTAACCAGAAATTGAAAAAAAAAAAAAAAAAAAAAAAAAAAAAAAAAAAAAAAAAGAGAAAAGAAGATCTAGAACTCATTCTCCAGTCCAGGGGATACACTTGCCCTGATGTAGATAGGAGAGCTTGCATAACCACACAACTCCCATTGACTCATGTGATAGACTCTTAGAATCACAGAATGGTTTGGGTCAAAAGAGACCTTGAAAGATCACCTAGTTCAGCCCCAGCCCCCGCCATGGGTGGGGACATCTTCCACTAGATCAAGTTGCTCAAAGCCCCATCCAAGCTGACACTGAACACTTCCAGGGACGGGGCATCCACAACTTCCCTGGGCAACCTGTTCCAGTGCCTCACCACTGTCATAGTAAAGATTCTCTTACATCTAATCTAAATCTACCCTGTTTCAGCTTAAAACAGTTGCCCCTTGTCCTGTCACTACTGGTCCTGGTAAAAAGCCTCTCTCCATCTTTCTTATAAGCCCCCTTTAAGTATTGAAAGGCCACAAAAAGGTGTCCCCGGACACTTCTGTTTTCCAGGCTGAATAATCACAGCTCTCTCAGCCTGTCCTCATAGCAGAGATGCTTCAGCCCTCTGATCATCTTTGTGGCCCTTCTCTGGACCCACTCCAACAGGTCCAGGTCCTTCTTAAGCTGAAGGCCCCAGAGCTGGATGCAATACTCCAGGTGGGGTCTCACAAGAGTGGA
Source organism: Burhinus oedicnemus (assembly GCA_008921705.1). Lineage (NCBI taxonomy): Eukaryota > Metazoa > Chordata > Aves > Charadriiformes > Burhinidae > Burhinus > Burhinus oedicnemus. The sequence continues at coordinate 396,267 of VFFE01009068.1, read as the reverse complement.
GCAGAGGGACAGAATCACCTCCCTCGACCTGCTGGCCACGCTTCTTTTGATGCAGCCCAGGATATGACAGTTTTCTGGACTGCAAGCACACATTTCTGGCTCAGATTTAGTGTTCCATCCATCAATATTCCCAAGTCTTTCTCTTCAGGGCTGCTCTTAATCCATTCATCACCCAGTCTGTACTGATACTGGGGACTGCCTCAATCCAAGTGCAGGACCATGCACATGGGCCCACTTCTCAAGCCTGACAAGGTTCCTCTGGATGGCATTCCTTCCCTCAAGTGTATCAACAGTACCACTCAGCTTGTGCCATATGCGAAGTTGCGCAGGGTGCACTCAGTCCCACTACGTCATTAATAAAGATACTGAACAGTACCAGTCCCAGCACAGACCCCTGAGGGACACCACTTGTTATGGAATATGGGAATTTATGAGAATATACTGAATATGCTACTTGTTACTGATAGGGAAGCCTGTGCTTCTCCTGTCAGTGCTTACACACACAGGGACACATCTACCTCACAGAAAATCTGCACTCATCTAGTTTCAACTATAACCCAGATATTTCAATAAAAAAAAAAGTAATGGAATGGGTTAAAGTTTTGCTTATGCTGTAAATGCTTGTAGTCATAACATTTTTTTATTATTGTCCTCAGACTTGAAAAATCCACAGACACACTTGCCTTCCTTGCAACTTCTGCAAGACTTCAAATGGAGCTTGTAATATTCACTGAGACATTCCAAGAGCTTCCTGAAGTTCAAGCTTTCACATCTAATAACTCCCAAACTTACAAAACCATTCATAGTAAGGCTGTCTTGTTCTCCTGCTTTAATCAATTAGTGTCTCTTCTGTCATACACATTTGTGAGGAGTATTATGGGGAAATGGTCAGCTTCTACTCTGACCAGCTCACTTCCTACACAAAAGAATGTCATGGACCACTACTCAAGTGGCTCACAAATTACTTCTGGGACACATTAATGGCTCAAAATCCTGGGAAAGAAACATCCAGTCTCCACAGAACTTTCCCTTCGGTGCATTTTAATACCTAGCCTAAAGAATTAATCAAGAACTAAGCAAAATGTATTCTTCTCCCAAGTATACACAAGCTTAAAAAAACTACTAGTTTCCACTTGATATTTTTGAACTGTTTTCACTGTAATTGACTTCTGTCTAAAACCAAATTTCAAAACCTGAAGCAGAAACAGAACTTTTCCCATTTCTGTGAGAAGACAGCTCATCCAGAGATTCTAATTATGCCTACAATTACCTTTGCCTACACAGCATGATACTAGTAGTAGCTGCTTTTAACTTAAATGCAAAAATGCTGACACAAAAGCATCTTTTTTCCTAGTAAAGAGTGGGGTGGGGAACAGAAACTGGATACTTAACACAGGATGGCTATCAGTGTTGTGGTTTCATTCATCTGCAGGAAGACTTAGTAGAAACTATAAACTAGTGGTCCTTTTGGTTCTGAAGTTTAAAGTCAACGCATTTGTTGGTTTATGAGAAGCTACTTGCTTGTAGATGTTGAAAAATAGATGTCATTGTATGCAGGCTTTCTACAACTCAAGTAGGAAAACAGGAGAATGATGACAGCACAATCTTCTCTGTCAGAGAAGATAATAATATTTAGCCAGAAACTAACAGTAAAAGCTATTGCAGACAAACAAAAAGGAGAAAAATGACAGAGCAAACAGTCAGCAAATGAGACATTTTCTGCAAGGCTCAGGTTTTTAACTGTGTCTTAGAAATCTCAGAAATCCGTAGGTGAATCAGACCAAGGTATCAGACTTCTAAAATCAAAACCTCCAAATGTTTCATTTGGGCCACATTCACCTAAAGAACCTCAAGTTCACCTTCTTTACACTATAAAGGAGAAAAAATATAGCTAGTTAGCAGAGATATATTAGTCGTAACATCAAAACAGCGATGTATTGCTGTAGCAGATCTGAAGATGTGCTTCTGTCTCCAAAAGCTTATCTGTTTCTCCTCCCCAAAACAATTAGTTTAACCAAATATATTTTCTTTCCCTACAAACCTTGCCAAGGCATTTTGAGGCATTTTATACAGTTTGTGTAAAAGTCCTACTTCCACCACCCAAATAATATAATAATAATTTTAAGTGTAATGATCTCTAAAGTTTGGATTGAAATTCTCAGAACTAGCCATATATCCACTCAGCCATGCCCAAATGCAATAGTTGCTATTTTACAGACAGTTACTTTGGTCATCTTACATTTGGGATCTTTCTTGGTTTTGGTTTCCCTTTTAGTAATTTCAAAGTATTAGAGTTTAATAAAAAGAATCCATTATGTTTAATTTCCACCACCACCACCTCCACACACAATTTTGGGATGGCATTCTCACATGCGTTGCGACTCAAATTATTCATTCTTGTCATGTCTAGGCAATAATTTCAGAACTAGGGCAGGACTTTAGCTTGCCATTCATTCCCTTTTAGTTGTGCAGGTGTTCATCCTGCAAAACTGTTTCACCTCTTATGACAGAAAAATAAGACAAAAAAAACACCAAACTATATGAGGCCAGTTTTCCTGACCATTTGAAGCATTCCTGAAGACATCTGGGCCTTTCTTATAAGAGGTCTAAAGAATATACAGTCTTAGTATGTCTATCTTCTGGTCTTCAAACATAAGAACCAGTCTTCTGTAGATATAAAGCAACAAGTAAACAGCACTGAATCAAGCCATAGTTTTGTTCTATTTCAACAGCAAATTAAAAAATGGAAACTTGTACTTCTTCTGCAAGTGTTCTGCCTATCAAACACAACAAATCATGTGATAGTACACCTGATATGACATAACAGAATTGAGTATTACACTATTTGAGAAGCAGGTACAATGTCTCCCTTAACAAAACAAGCAAACACGAAGAAACATTATTTTTTACCTATTGTTGCTTATGGAGCACCTAACAATTTCATGTATGTCTGTCATTTGAAAGATTTGCCATTTCCTTACTTCCATCTTCCTGAATTCCTTTCCTTTCAACAGCGGGACAAGTGACAACTTCATCAGTGCTAAAAAGAGAAGGCAAGGAAAAAGGTGGGCAGAGAACAACCCATCCAGAGAAGAATCAGAATATTGGTGGCAGTGATAGTACTGCAATGTCTCCTTCATAACTCACAATAGTTTCACTGACACGTGGAATGTGACTGCTGAATCCCACAAAGGCTTGAGAAAAAAAGAACAGAAAAATCCCATAGCAAGCCTTTGTGCACTGTCAGTAAGGAAGGAATCTGCATGGTAGAACAAGGTCTTTTAATTAATTGTACTAATGCTTAAGAGAATCTGAATTTTAATATCAAGATATTGCTAGCTTTGATGAAATAAAAGTTGGAAATTGTTTCAAAAAAAAAAAGAAAAAAAGAATCCTTTGGGATAAATTTGGGAATGAAAGATTACAGAAGCCTTCAGCAGTACTGAAAACGCTTTGTAACTTGCTACAGCATGAAGACTTCACAGTCTATCTGAAGTACAAAACACACAAGAAACACAGAAAAAGGAATGAAAAGTGAATGCTTTCATTTATTTCCAAGAATAATACTTTCCACCATGACTCCATGCAGTGGAGGTAGACACTAGAACATTACAAGCCCCGGTATAATTTTTTCCAATCTTGAGAATTTAAAGAAAAAAAAAAACACAAGCCAGCTCCCCAAAACCTTATTTTGAATAACAAATACGTGCTAAGTTCTTTTGTATTTCTCATTTGGCTTTTGACAATTAGGTTGTAGTCAAATCACTTGTAAAGCTTTTGTTGTACAACCATGAGGAGTATAAAAGTTACCTTCAAGCAAAAGCATGCATGATCCTAAGAGTCAGAGCTTTAGAAAAACAACACCAAGAAAATCTCAAAAGTTCAGTTAAGGTTATGGGAAAATGCAGTCCTGCGAAATGCATAATAAGCTTCAGTATAGTCTATAACTTGCTTTGCAAAGCAGCACTTCATTTCCTCGAAGTTGGCCTCAGGCAGTGGGATCCATTCCTCTTGAAAACTGCTGTTGCAGTCCAATTTCAGTTTCCATTCTCCCTTGGAGACTGCATGGAATAACCCACAACAGTTTTCCAGCAACAAACATACATACAGTATCATCTATGCATGTGTACACAAATACATACACTGGCACTGAAATATGGCTCTGCTAAATAAGGGAATGCAAACACAACAAAAAGGTAAAAATTATATATCCCACTTACACTTTAATTCAGCCCATGCTGTAAGTTAGTGAAGCAGTATCAAGTACGTGGAAATTTTTCTGTTATACTTGCCATGAATTAAAAAGATCTTGATGTGTTTGTCAGCCAGACTTGGGGGGTTGGGGGGGGGGGCGCAAAAAAAACCCCAGGCACTAAGAGGTCCTGCCACTGATAGTAATATTTCCATTTTCCCTTAACCATTTTGTATATACAGAAACCATTGAAAGAAATTTCATTTGAGAGGCCAAGGTAAAAGTTTTCTTCAATTCTCTATCACAAAGCCTTTGAGTGTTAAACATATGCACAAAGTATATCATGACTATCTAGCAAGGTCATATAATTCTGTAACAAGAATAATAATTAGCCTTGTAGTATAGAGAAGTCTGTAAACTAAAGAAAATAAATGTTTTATTATGAAGTGCCCATATATGATTCAAATGACACCAGGCTATGTTTGCTAAATATTTGTACAGACAGCTGCAATGACACTATGAATCTGATCATGATAGCGTTGGACTTCATATTAATCAATGTAATAAGATATATTAAGACATGTTAACATATAGCATTTTAGTTCAGATGAGGATTACATTTTTTAAACAAAATTCATTATCCCTTTTTAGTGTACTTTGGTTCATGTTGCAGAGTGGTGTGAAAGTGCTTGAACCGTATCTGTTTTGGATGAAGCTAAAGTGAAAGATGTTCTCCAGGGCTGTCCCATCCCAGCTCTTAATGATCATTGAAGTCCACAGGACTACCAGGGCTTTAGCAAGTAACTCCCTTTTCAGATGCTTATAGTGTAGTCCTCAGAAACAAGTGTTTTTCCAGCCTATCTGACCCTACTGAACTGCACCACTTACTTGCAGAGACTGTCTCAAATGTCTTGTCAATTACCTTAACAAAATAGTATATTTAATAGATAATGTAAGCATCAGATAGCTCAGAGAGAAAAAAAGATAGAGGAGAGAGAGAAACTGCCTTCCTGGGAAGAAATGCTTCTCTATGCCAACATAGAGATAGTCCTGGCTTTGCTAAAAAAGCTTCTTTTGATGTGTATACTTCTAAATGAGCCTTTGCAGAAAATGTCCAGTGCCTGATGATGCTCCTGTTCAGAGTTTTGGCACTGTGTTAGAGAGTTATGGTTGTCACCTTCAACTACACCTAGAAAGTGCTATGACCAGTACGAAGACGAGCTGCTATTACATCTCATGGCAGGAAAAAACATATGTGAATGTCCCCCTCTCCCAAAAAGCCTGGTTCTGATTAGAAGTATGTTTACGCTGCAGTCATTTCAGAAGTAATTGCAGGGTACTGCAGTTGCCTAATTTGTACTCTTTTGCAGCAGACAGAAATACAAAAGAGCACAAAGGAGCTTCACCTTTCATACTTTCTCTATCAGGAAGCCAGATATGCAATGTAAAAAGTTATGACTGTAAAAAAATGAAAATATGAGTTTCCTTACTATTTCCTTGTATTTTTCCATCCTCCATGAGGACTAAGGAATTGAAATCATGTAATACATAACCTGAAACATGCCCAGAGCTCTAACAAGCTCTATCTCTTCCTGGTTTTGCAGGTATATGTTGTCACTGACATTGTACCTATCTTTAAATATTATAATCAGAAGAAAAGAACAGTTTGTTTAATATTCTACTAATTAATCACAGTCCTGAATCTCTCCCTTTCTTTGTTTTAGACCCTTTAAGTTTATTTTCTTCTATAGTCTTTACCATTCCAAGCACATAATTTATTCAAGCATGACTAAAGTGGTAAAAATAGGTTCCTGAAAAGACTTTAAAAAACAAAAGTAAACAAAACTTTTCCTTTTATGCTGTACTTTGCATAGTTTCAGTATAAAATTCTTTGCCCAAAAGTATTCATCCCTTCTAAAAAATGGTTAAGAAAAACAGAAAGTTCCTTGTGACATTCTACAGTGGTGGCTGCTTTATGTATGTATTTGCAGCACAAGATAAATCTGGCTAATTAAATAATTTCTTTAAATTACTTCATGATTTGTGAAAAGGCTCTTTATTAGTACTTGAACCAAGAATCTCAAACCGAAAGACAGATTCTTCTACATCAGGGTATAGCAAGATGGATATATTCCTTCCCAGCCTTTCAGCCTTGAACAGGCTAAACTATAAAATATCTGACACAGCTTCAGAACACTACATCATAATGGGCCTTTTTTAAGCATGCCTTTGAATTAAGGCAGACACTACAACAGCACTATGGCAGTCCTGGGACTGGGGAAGCAGCATTTTAACAGCATGTTGCCCGTATTCTCATGCTGTGAACATATTCATAGCAGTTCCATGAAAGTCCCAGGACTGCTGGTGTAGCATCTGTTCACTACCAACAAAGACTTGGATATTACACAAGAGTCTGTTTTCTATTCATCAGCTCCCTTTTTACAAACACAGGACTTCTATTGCAACAGGAACATTTTCTATCTGCGTTTTCTCATGTGAACACACAAACACACTTATTGCTAAATATATATCTTTATGATATTATTGGACATTTAGCAGGCTAGAGCTGCTCTTAGGATAAATAGGGACTCTTAAGCTTAGATGTTATCCATATCCAAAAAAATATATGTGTTTCCAAAGACGTTAACAAGAAATCACAATCTTGGAACAAAACACCTTTCATTCAGCATGACTGAGTTGCTAATGCCCCTCTTCTCAAAGTGGTAATTACATGTCAATTCACAATTCAAAATACTTGGACTGACCTTGACATTCACTATCTCAGACCTAGCCCAATGATGAAGAGTGCATATGTATTGGTTCCATATACAGATTGAGATCTTAGTTTCTGCTATTATCAGACAGATACGTAGAGCCATCGGTTTCAGTGGGGTATTCCCAAAAAACAATTTTAACAAGAAGCATCCCATGGTGCTACTTGAGCTGAGTGCATCATCTGCTCCAAATCATGTAGTTTTATTTGTGTTTGGATGTGCTTACTTTATCGATTAGGCTCACTTCATGGGCTGGCTCAGGCAGGATCACAGTCTGCTGATTGCATTACAAACCCTCTAGCTCTCTTCCAAGGTCTTTTCTGAGAAAGAGCAATCTGGAGCAAGCTGACCAGTCTCCTCCAAACATGTGACGAGCACAGTTGACATGGCAGTGTATGCCAGGATCACCTCCAGACAGACAGCATGGATGCAGACAGGACAAGTATGTCTTTCTTTTCTTGGGACAGCCTCACAACACTTTCTTTAACAGACCTCAAATTATTTTTTAATGAAATGAAATGAAATTAAATTATATGAAATGAAAGTGGGTGACTGGTCATCCTTTTTTCCCCTACTAGATAGCTATGGAAGAAAACAGCTTCAGAGGTAAAAAAAATAAACATCCACACACCCATATATGCATGATGCACACAAGCGCATGCATACACATACTCTGCACTTCCAGAGCCAGATGTCTTCTCTCCAGTATTGTAAATACCAGGATAGTGGAGTAACAATGAATAGGTAGTGTGAATTGTTTAATTTTCTTCCTCATTCATATACATTCTGGTAAATGCACACTTCAGCGGAAGAGAGCAAGGAAGCTAAACTAGGTACATTTGTCACGGGCAGCCTGCCTGAATGTCCTCAGACTAGGAGACAATCAGGTTAGAGTATCCTGTATGTTCATACTGAGGCTATTGAGAATAATTTTTCATGGATTTCAAGAAATCAGATTACCCTATAATCCAATAGTACCATTTGGCATGCTACGCATTACTAAGAAGTCACTGTAAAATTGTTATGCAAATTAGATATTCACAAGTGAGAGTGCAAAGAATAGAATAACCAGAGAATTGCACGGTGGTATGAAGTAGCTGAGCAGTATCTTTATTATTGCCAATTACATACCAGTCTAGTTTTTAAATGGGATTATATTTCTGAATAGAATACATTTCCAGCAGCTCCACTGGACGTCATTAAACCAGTGGCAGATTCCATGTACAATCCTTTATAAAAATTCCAAAAGCCCATTGCACTTTCATGCTTCACTCTTTTACATGAAAGACATTTACCAGCCATTTTGTTTAGTACTGCAGAAAATACTTACATAGAAGAGAAAAAAATAATGCACTCTAGGACATACACTGAGAGCATGGATAGTTTCAAAATTATAATATTGCTAGATAATTGTTAGAGAGCTAATCATTTCAATGTCATCACTTAATTTGCACTTTCTACCCCCCGTCTTGCTCACGCTCTGGTATTGCTCAAATAAAAAGATTTTCCCATATTAAACTGCTATGATATTGTACCCTGCCCTTCCCTTCAAGTTCCGTACTCACAGGCGATGTTTTGTGGAACGATTGTAACATTACATTGTGTGAAATGTCTGCAGACAGACATCGATTCTTCTTGTAAAAACCAAACCTGAAAAACACCAAGTGAACCGTTTGCTTGTACTATTGCTGGGGCAATCTATTTTGGCTCAGTCTCACGCCAAGAAGCAGTCTAAAAATGTAATTTCATTTTTAAACCAAACGTAGTCATTGATATTTAACTGCAGGCATCACCTTTTTTCACTGCTGAAGAATAATGAGAAGGAAGCAATTTCCAAAGGTGCCGAGAGCCCTTTGGCTGCTCGGAAGGAGCGCAGGTTGCCATAGCAACGGCCACACCACCCTCTATCTGTTCCGAGCCAATGGCACATCCCCGTGCGGCCGCAGCATCGGCAGAGCCTATTTCTGCTAATGCAAAACACAGCTGCACACCTCTGCTGCTACTGTTGCCATCCGGGCTGGAAATCCATGTATAAAAAGGAAAAAAAAAAAAAAAAAAAAACAAACCACAAACCAACCTTCAAATAGACCTCGTTAAAATACTAAGAAACAGAGTCTGTAAAGTAGCGGTTTCATTTTCTGCGAGGCACATGTTGTCTGTCGTGATGACCTTGACACTTCATTTTATAATTTCCCCTTGGGTAAGAGAACTTGCAAGGGCATATTCTCTTTAGGTTCAACATCTTCCATTGCAAATGAGATTTGTCTTACCAAAGCAGCAGCAAATCAAATTCTGTGTTTCATCAGAGCTGCTTGTGTGCATTTACAGGATTATTGATTTGGAAATCTAACATCTGCAAAATGCAAAACGAGCCAATTAAGCTTGGGAAAGGCTTTACACATCAGCTGATCTCCCCTGTTCTATGCAGGCTAGTGGTACTTACCCACACGACTGTGAACTAGTCTGGAAAAATGAGAAATGTCTGTGATCATTAACAATGTCATTATCAGACATTTAAAAAAATACAGTTTTTCTAACTTGACCAGGCTTCTACAGGTATCAGTGGTCATTTTAGAATTTATTTCCATGGCACAAAGATAGACGCCATCCTTCTCCCTTTTCAGTCCATCATTTCTTAAAATCAATGTCGAGAAAGAGATAATACCTTTTATTAGACCAAATGATGCAGTCAGAAAAAGGGAAAGAGCAAGCTTCAGGGCACACAAGCCCTTTCCCAAGCCTAATATGAGCCAAGCATGCACTGGAAAGAATTACTCTGGCTGCAATCTAGCTATGGGGAAAAAAAAATTCCAAACCTCAAAACTAAACTTTCAGGAGATTAGTTTGCTTACTAATATGTATAATATTACAGGATAAGTGAAAATCTGGCCTAAAATATGGGGGGTTTTGATAGTCCACTAGAATTTCCTTCCTATCTTATATGCTTTGAATTCCTCACCATTTTCGCATACTACTTATAGTTCAAATGTGCTGGAAGTAGCCCCCATTTGTAGAATAAGTATGCACATAGGCACTCTTTCTCTCTCTGTCTCTCCAGTTTTACTATTCTCAACATTTTCTAGGTTATCAATATAATTCAATGATATCCAGAGCAATTACTACCCACTTAGTTTAATGTTCACTCTGTCTTTATCAGGCCTGAAAAAGGTCTTAAGAGCATCAACCTTCTGCTTTTTCCAGACTGCTTCAGGTTGCCTGCCTTATAACCGTGGCTATCACAGCTCCATAATGCTGCTATTAATTTTGGTGTGTATTTACAGTAAATAAACTTGTTCAGTGTGCAGCAGAGAATCCATTATTCAATCAAAAAGGGAGAGTATGATCCCACTATTTACATCGTGCTAACATTTAATAAAAGGAAAAAAGGAAAAGAAGAATAATTCAGAGATAAACAAATATAGATATAAATTATTTTTATGGCTGTGCATCATTTCAGATCTTTCCTCTATGATTTACAATATAATGTTAGAAAGTATTTTTGAAATTCAAACAATGTTTTCTCTCTAGTTAGGATCATAAACATGCTACGCATCAGTATATTGTGCAAAATAATACCATTTATACACACACAAAATCAAGTGTATTTTGATAAATCATATTTAATTAGTACATTTAATAGGACAGTTTTTAGCATATATGGTCAATGACTCATTACAAGTAGCTTTTTCCAAGGCAGAATCAACTAGAAAGATGCTTTATTATCAATTCAGTATTAGACACAAACTCAGTTATTTTTTTCCAGCTTGCATGGTTCTGAGGACATTTGAGAGCAAGAAAATCATCAGTGGGTCCAAAATTACATGACAGTCTTTTTAGGATCAGTAAAGCTAGTAAGAAAGTTTACAGAGGCTAAAATACTGTCATCCAGTAAGTAGTATAGCTACAGATACTGAATTATTGAAAATACTATACTTTTCGCAGTGCTTGAAATGTAAATGACTATGTCTTTAAAAAGGTTTTATTCCTGTGCACTAAATTGAAATTGAAAAGAATAGATTAAAATATGGACTACCTACAGCTCTGTATAAGTTAAAGTTAAGAAACTTCTCCAAGCTGGACTGTTATTTCAAAACACTGGAACCCTGGGTGAAAAATAAAAATTATCAGATTAGATACTATTCTGAATTTCATCTCTGGAACATCAATGGGATGTCAGCAAAACACACGAAGTTTGGCAAAGAGCAGCATATAACATCGGATGTCTCCCTCTGAAACTTCTTTATGTATTGCTGTTAATAATATAATACTATTATTATTGGCACTAAAACCCACATAAACTAAAAGCTTATTATCCAGATGTGCTGCAAGATTTTCCCTTCTTTGCCTGAGGCTGACTCATTCTCTAAAAGCTTTGTGAAATCTTGCTAATGTCATTAGAATGTGGTCTCAGAAGGAAAGGAGATCACATTTCAGCAATATTTGCACAAAAATCCTTTTCGGCAATTTCAGAACAGAATACTTGAGTCCTTTTGACACGATTAAAAATCTATTACACAAAAATACATGCCCCCACCTTTTTATTGGGAAAAAACAATGAAACAAAACCCCCACATACATACAAAAGTAAAAATGCATTTTTGACTGATGTGGAAGATTTTCTAGTTCTATTCTGATCTATGTTCCTGTGCAAAGAATCTACAGCATTTCCTATTTTTTGTGGTGTCATGTTGAGAAATGGTTAGAAATCCAGACTTAACGTAGCTGAATTAGCTTATTAAGATTTATAAAGCTCTGTCTGAATCCAGCCATCTAAATAGATTATGTTGGAGTTTTATCTAAGGTGCAAGCTACCAGATCAAACTATTTTTCACAGTATTCATTCCCAGAGAAGTTCCATTTTTGGCATGATAATATGGAACAACACAGCCACGAAAACCTGGGTTGGGACCATAATATTACCCATTAATAAATTGTCCCTATTTTCTGTAAAACCCATGGCTAAGACTATATATATGGCTTCTCTGTGTGGGTCACATATGTCTTTCTGCCTTACTACCATCATGATCACAACAGCTTCCAGTATAACTTCCTCCCTTGTCTACAAGTATCTACTTCTTTCCAGATTTTTGGACTCACCAGTCTCTTAGGTTTGTTTCAAAACCTACTTGCAATACAAAAAAAAAATTCAGTTGCATTTTGCTCTTTCCAAATAGCGGGGTATAACTTCAAATTTCACTATGTGAGGAACAGGGCGGGGAAAGCCCCAAAATGCAGACATTTGCAGAGCCAGGCTCTGACAGACTCACAGTGTGCAACCTGTGGAAAAGCCAAAGAGAACTGCAGGATTTCCATATCTTTATTATCGAAGCATGTGCCTTAGAACCAATCAACGCTGTAAGCCCAAATCGCATCTCTTCCAGCCGCAGAAATCTGTCTCGGCTTCCCTTTCAATTTTAGCCACATTTTGTTCGAGCTTTATTTTCACTGCTCTCTGGTACACGCTGTAGTTTCTTCTCTCCCCTATTGTTTCCTAATTCTTCTTGCTCTTAAGAACAGACACCACAGAGTTTGCAAAATGAGAATTGCATAAGCAATTTTTTTTTTCTTAAAAATCAATCGTCTTGGATATTTTGCTATGAATATAAAAAAAAAAAAAAAAAGCTTGTCTTTATAGAATCCTTTGTAAGGGGAGTTGTATCTAACCCTCTGAGTCTCTCCCACATTTCTCATAACGGTATTTAGCACCGGAAGGATTATTTTCAGAAACATGTAACAGTGAGGAAGTGGACATAGGCTTGAAAAACTTGCATATCAGGAAGGAGATAACTAAAATCAAATCCCACTGAGGATCAAGATCTTTGGATGGAGAACAAAGACTACTGCAGAAACTTGTTCATGACAGGTATAGAAAATATTCTGTGTGCATTTCACATTGAAAAAAATGGTCTCAGAGAAATTATTGAAAGGCCAGACTTCTTTTTGTCCAAGAATTAAGAAAAATGGGATTTTCTTGATTCTGGGGAGCATTACAAAACACCTCCATTCATTTCAGTAAATCAGACCAGGTAGAGTCTTTCCTGCTCTTAACAAAGACATGTCTTACTGGGGTATCACAGCAATACTGTAATCCTGAGAGTCAGCTGGCACGCCCTAGCAGAGGATGCGGGTAATTTCAAGTCTGAGTGACGAATCTGGCCGCTCCGCATGGAGAACAGACATGGTAGGACTGGTACCGTGCTAGGTCTGATCATAAAGATTCAGCAATGATCTGGAAACAAAATATGCTTAAACAGGAGACTGACCAAAATCTATCTTGTTTTGCCTCTACAAATTAACTTCAACATGACAGAAAATGGGATATATGACTGCGATTGTCCGAAATGAACAATAAAAAGGAATGATCACTCAGGTCCCAGGATACAGATATGTACTTTCATTTGTTCAAAGTCCAGAGGTCTTGGTCCATGTCTTCCTTTGAATCTACACTCCAAATGAGAAAAGATGTGTCTGAAACCACCTTTTGGAAGAAGACGGAAGAACTTGTATAATGCTTGGAAATAAAAATTTTAATTCATCAAGGAACACCACATCTCTGACAAAAATTTGCATGAAAATGGAAGAACTCGTTGGTTTGTAGGTCAAGTAGAGCCAAATTAGAGGGACATGTTACTGCTGTTAGAGCAGTGGTAATAAGACTCCAGATCATTTCAGTTATACACAAGCGAATTGCCAAATTAAGGAAAAAAAGAATGACAAAACAATGAGCACTATATAGGGGAGGAGCAAATTCTTGTTTACAACCTCACTAGGCAGGTTTTCCCTTGCAAGTCAAAGAGAATCCCTCAGGAATTCTGCAATTCCCATCTTGCTTGTGTTCCACCTCTTTTGTTGGAAGGGGTTTTCTTCCAAATTATATATTAACATCCATATGACTATATTTAAATGCCTTTGCCATGAAAGAATACAGATAAACTATCTTCTGTCTACTTTTTACCTTCTTTTCTGAAAAATGGCTCATCTTCTTCTGTCACAGTATCACTCACACCATTCATCAACAATGTCTCAAACCCGTTCATTTACAGTACCCGATCCAGACTGAATGTACATTTCTTCCAACTGGTATGGGAGGGGTGAGAAAGACAGATAGGCATTGCAGTATGCGACCTGCTCATTTATGTAAAATGGTGTCTAAATACACAAAATTGCATTCTTCCATCTCTGTTCTGGTCCAAAGACATTGATATTTCCTTGCAGGTGCTTATGCTGAGCTTGTAAGAAGGTTCATGATGGTGAAGATGCAACGTGCCCTACAAGGTTTTCTGCCAATGAATAATGGTTGACTTGTAGGTCTGACTAAGAAAAGAGAGAGAAGCCATGAAACAGAAAGTCCTGGGCTACTGTGCAAGACAGTTGTACCACTGTAAATTCAAATCCACTCTCCACTCAGTAGCAACATTACTGATAATTCACCTTGAAGCCTCATGCCTCCAGGATATGTAAGAATATAACTGTGGAACTCTATATTGTGAGAAACAAACTGTCTTTTAATGAGCCAGCCTACGGGATACGAGTTGTACATCAGTTAGTGCAAACAGTCCCGTGGAAATGGTAAAATGTGGGACCTGGCAATGTGAAAAATCTGCTTGAGGCATTTGCCTTTTGAAGCAACACTTATCGTGAAAGTCACTCCCTGGGCCTGAATTTTCAGATTTCTTGAAAGAGTTTTGGTCTCCAATCTCATTTTATATACCTAAACATAAAAAATGATTGCAGTAAAACTTTTTACCTCTCAAGGACAGATTCTGTGATCCCAGGCCTGAAACCAGCTTCAGACCAAAGCATGCCCTTGTGAAAGGGTTCCCTGAGAAAAAAAGGAAGGACTGAGAATCCTCAGAAACCGTATTGTATAGCACTTTGTGTCCAAGGCACCAGTTACTCCCTAGAGCACTGTACTACATTAAATCAACTTTCATCTAAGGTTTCTCTAGAAAATCCTAAGAAGAGGATATCTGAGGAGCTCAGCTAGAACAGCCATTTGTTATACCCCCAAATAATTTCTGATTCAGAATTGTAGAGCTATCAAAAATTACATCCTTTCAGCAAGATATCAGTCTTATTACAGTCCTCGATGCATGTGATTGTCTAGGCTATTAGCTGTTTTCTATGACAGAAGCTGCAGCTAACAAAGAATTGTTGCATTAATTGTAGAAGAGATTTGTTTCCCCTTTTGGGAATAAGCAGGGTTGGTTTTTTCAAATCTATTCTTTTCAATAAATACCCAATAAAAAGTCGAATTAGACAAGTTATATAAACTTGTTCCAGTAATGTTGGATTGACTGAAAGCAATAAATTCAAGGTACAGAAACGGAAACAGAGGTCTACGAGTGTGTGTGACTGTTCTGAGGAGCAGGAATCTCGGTGTGGTCACTTCATCGTAGGAGCTCTGCAATGACACTGAGTCATCCTGTGTTCAGACTGGGGTGTCACACAGTTCATGGACACCGAAAGGAAACTGGGCAAAGGACAGCTCAGTCCTCTATAATGTCAATCTGTAATGTCCTCCATGTCTTTAAAATAACTAAAAAAACCAAGTCCTTTTTCATTTTATTCCAGTTTCTAATAACTAGATCATGTATAAAAGTGAAAATTTTTTCATAATAAATAGTAGCTGGTTTTCCTTACCTGGATCCTCAAATCTAATGCTCTAATAAATAAAATTTGGAGAAACAACTTGATTTATTTCAATATTTACTTCTAATCAAAATATGGATTAGAACATCTTTTTAGCATAAGCATGTAATGACAGTTTTACTACTTTACGATTGTCTGTCTATAGAAAGAGATTAAAAGAAAAAGCACCTGGGGAACCTGAAGTTCATTAAGAAATATTTGAAACCCTTAATTTTTTCCTGTCCATTCTCCTTCAGTATCAAAGAGCTCAGTTTAAAAACTTGTGATTTCTTGACTGTCCCTATATGTGATATTCTTATGAACAAAGTAATACCGTTACCAGAAAAAAAAATGCTTAAATTAATAATGATGTTTAAAAACAATTTTTCTATAAATCTGGATATCCTTATCAGGATCATTATTTTTTAATAAAGAATAATTAAATAAATAAAGATGCATGCGGCATTAATCATCTGCAATAAAATTTTTCAGTTTGCTTTCTTTCCCAAGGTTTCCTAACTATATGTGGGCCACCTAAAAAAGAAGCATAATTCTGAAATCCTAGCAACAAATAGAATTTTCTTATTTATTGACATGTATAAAATCATGTTTATAACAGAAAAACATGCACCTTGTAATATGATGCATAATTACTGCTTAGAGACAACTGATGGTAAAAAATTAGCGTTGCATTTGATAGGTCAGGTCATAATCCTGCTTTCTTTGACTCTTTCCACACCACTCTTCATCCATTTCCTTAGTTCGTGTAACATATAGGCAAAATATATCAGGAAGGAGAAAGCAATATTCTTAGAAAATTAAAACAGAACATCAATAATTTGCCAACAGTTAAGCTGAAAGTACTTATCTTCCCTGGCACAAGGCTGCCAATTGCAATTCAAGTCTTAAAACCAAGTTTTGCAATCAATACGGTGGTGGAAGTCAAGACAGAAGAATAGCAGGACATTCTTTTTCCATATTTTAGCAACTCAGTGACCTCCTATTAGAAGTTTTGAAAGTGTGGTGTGGATTCATTAACATCTCTGTTTGCAACCTATCTGTTAGCATGTGACAAGCCACACTCTCATCTCAGGAAAAAAACACAAGCTAAAAGGTATTGATAACAGTTAATGGCTCAACGACTTCAAATCAAGCATCTCGAACGAAAGCCTTTTGGCATATTCAGGAGTTAAAGGTATTTTCCAAGTTTGCCTTTTGAGAGGCAGCACTGTGGTGTGGAAATGGGACTGTTACAGAATGCCCATTAGCACATAATATAAGGTATGTTTTGCTAGGCTTACTTCTAATGAAGTTCACAACTTTTATAGCCTCAAATATTATTTTTATTTCCCTGGTAAACATTAACACATTTGTTCAGAGGTTGGTGCCCAATAATACATGCTTTTATCACAGAGACATGTGTTTTCCTTCCATAATTAACTCATTACTAGCACAGGCCTACCCTGTGTTAGCCTTATCTGTCTTAAAGATTTGATGACTGCAACCCTTAGTTTCTGCTTGGAGGACAGCAAAGGCAACAGAGAACAATTTCTCCATGTCTAGATCATGTTAACTCACCCTCAGTCTAAGAGTAGAAACTGTCCAGGATGTCAATTTATTTCCAACATCAGTTCCCCAAACTACCAAATTTTACCCATTTATAGGAAGATTTAACAGCTTTCCTAGGATTCCAGGAATTTTTTAAATTTACAGTGGCATAGTCCTGATAGTTGGAGGATTTTCATCTTTCCAGCCTGGATTTTTTATTTGCAATATTTGTCTCTTGTTACAAGCGGTAGAACCAGCGATTCTTGAAAGTGCAGAAGCAAAAGAGAAAGGTGGTGATTACGACCTCTCTAAAATTTTCTTGGACTACACGGGGACGTAGAATCTCTGATGTAAGGACACCAAGCAGCACTACTATAATTTCTTTGAGAAGACCATAAAATGCCCATCACTGAAGGTCCCTAAGAATAGATCACACAGACATTTCATCAAAAATGGTATAGGTATATTTGATACTTCCTTGAGCAAGCAAAATTGACTATTTCCTCAGGTACCTTTCAGCCTTGTGATTAGTCCTGATGTGCTCCAAAGCATATCTGTAACTATGGAAACTTGTAGAATGTACTTGAAACTCACAGAATGCATAATACATGGTCTTGTAAAAGGTACTCAATTGTCCAAAAGTTCTTTTTCTGGATATACATTTTTAAGGAAAAAACAACTTAAAAAAAAGTTGAGCTTTTTAAAATGAGTAACCACGTGGGAACTTAGCAATACCCGTTGAAATTATTAATAATAAAGGTAGTGGTTTGATTTTCAGGAATCTTGTCAACAGGAATGAACAAATAACCATTTTTTGTATGTGTCAGCATTTCACATGTGCCTTGCGTGGCTAAGCACGATCTGCGTGTTACTAATTCTGCCCTGCAAGCACAGAAACAGCATCACCTCACTCGGAGCAAGGTGCCTTCCCGAGGACTGCTGTACTACAGCACATGTACCGTTGGACAAACGTCACTGAATAGAAAAACATAAAAACTGCATACAGGAAAAACAGGAAAAATTTCAGAGTGTGCAAGTTAATGTAAATTAGAAAATAAAATGCTGCATAGCTCAGCTTCAAAACCAGAAAAAGTTATCTCAAACTCCCAAGTGGATGTTTGATTTATTTAGCATGTAAATTCTGCTTCGTTTCGTTCAGATTGCTACAGTAGCATTATGTAGTCATTCCCTGAGTTTTTCTTCAGAACATGACACTCTGGGATTGCTCTTAGGTTGGTGGGGGTTTTTTCCTCCTTTCTTTCAATCTGTGACACTGCAAAAAAAACC
>VFFE01009068.1:339342-377815 GCA_008921705.1 Burhinus oedicnemus | reverse complement strand
GCTGAGGGCGCCGTGAGGGGGGTGTGGGCGTGGCTGTGGGTGTGGCTGTGGGCGTGGCTGTGGGCGTGGCTGTGGCTGCGGGCGTGGGCGGCCGCTGCAGGAACATCTGGGCAGAGGTTTGCTGTGCAAGGAAGCAGGTATTGAGGCGAAAGGGCAGCCGCGGCAAGGCGTAGAAAAAAGGCTGGAAACTTAAAAAAGATGTTTCTGATAATTAGAGTTATTGGCATTCCTCAGCAGCCTGCTGGTAGGAGTCGTGCGGGAAAGAAACTGGAGCAATTTCACAATGAAGGCTGTTAAGTTTCTTCGGCTTTTTTGTGATGTGGCTGTTTCCAGCAGCGGAAGAACTAAAATCAATAGCGTAGAAGGTCCCTTCCCATCCTAAATTGCTAAAACAATTACAGCAGTCAAAAACTGGAATTGTTTTCTAATAGGGGGCATATTTAGGCAGCGTATGCAGAAAGTGTTTCTCATTTCTTTGCTTTTTATACTTGATGAATCAATTAGCCTAATATTACAGAGTGTTACTTTTTAATTCTAACAGCAGTATTCGTCATCCCTAATGTTTTCCATAAAGCCCAACAAAAACACTTTGGTCAAACAAAATACTTTAGAAATCACTGCATCATATAGTTTCATAAGGCTTCAACAAGATTTAAAACTGCTTTTAAGCTTTTTGATGCCGTAAATGGCCAAGCATTTAACATGAAAAACGTAATGCAATTTTCAACAAGAAACCTAGAATATGATTTTAGCTTGACCAGGCAAGAATCTATGGACATACATATGTCCCAAGTGCTGTAAAATTACAGTGACTGCTTAGAAAGCAAAACGTGTAGCAGAAATTACAGCTCCTATGCTGCATTAACATACATGTACAGACAGCGTCTTTATTTTAATAGAGTGCTTTAAGGAGGAAAAAAATTTAATATTATAGTAAGGAAGTGATAAAAATGGGAAGTAAAGCTTCATAAGGAAATGGCAATTTATCTTGAAAAAGGAAGAAAAATGACAAAATGCATGGTAGCAGGCAAGAAAGCAACGGGGAACAGGAGACACATTCTGCAATTTTTTTTGCTAGAATTGCGTACAAAATATATTTTTCTAGTGTGTTTTATTGCATAGTATTATATAATTCAGCTAACAGTCAAAATATAGGACCTGCGCTCTATTTGTAGAGAAGCTGTGGCAGCACAGCTCAGTTGCTAAGCAGTCCTCAAGAAAAACTGATTTACTGGAATGCCCAATGGCCGTTTTAAAGTAGAGATGAAATGCTGGAGGCGCACAAACACATGCACACATATACAAAGGGTGTTTCTCTTAATATGCACCTGGGAAATTAAGTTTCCCCAGACAGAAATAAAACCAAGCTCCCTGCCTCACTTAAAAAATGAGGTAAAATTCGCTGGTGGGGGAGCAGAGCCTGGAGGAGAAGGGAACGCTACCGACGAGCTAGGCAGTTCTGGTTACATGAGCAGACTCACGTGCCGCACTCCAGCTAAGGGGAGTAACCTGCACAATCGGCTCCAGAGGAAAAATGGTTGTACATAAACCACAGTCTGAAAACAAAACAAAACAAAACAATCTGATCTGCAAAACTTCCGCTGGGAAGAATACCATGCAAGGACTCCTGCTGACTGCCACAGCTCAGTCTTAAGTCCTGCAGTAACAGGAAACATAAACAGTACTTTTATTCCCTCCAGTGCATCTTGTTCCCCACCAATGAGTTGTATTTCTTTTATTACAAAGAATGTTCATTAATATTGTGTAGCAAGCAAAACCATTGAAGATTTGAGACGCATTAAGTACGGCAAGCCAAAACTATGTTATTATACAGTACACTATGTGAATTTTTAAAAAAACGTATGTTAGAGAACTTCCAAGTCTTGAGACCTTCCACATTCAGGAACGTTGAGACTTAGCGCATTCCGAAGCCTCTGTATTTAGCAGTTATGAGAAACTTAATTAACACAGTTTTACCATTTTATTCATCTTTGGGTTTATAGGTATAAAGAGAATAACTTAGAAGATATTTTTGGCCTAGCCATGAAAATCAAACACATTCCTCCAATGAATTATTACACCTTGGTCCTCTAACCACTAAGCACTAGCTAAAACAGGAAATTATTATTAGAATTAATAAGTTTAAATGCATTTTGTCTACACCGGCAATAAAAATGGACTTTTTAAAGAACAGTGGGAAAAAATCTGGCTTCAGTCTTTCATTGTTCTTTTTGGCAGTACTAATCATGGCAGAGGGTAAAAGGAATGCAGACTAGCATTTCTTTGCTTTGACACAAATTTCAGGCTTTAGCCTCCTTTCTTCCACCACTTTCTCCTTCTCAGTCTAGATCAGGACTCTGTCCATGTTTAGGTTTTGGTAGGGGAGAGTTTTTTGGGGGAGTGGAGTGAGGAGAGAAGAAAGCAGGGAGGAGGACATTGTTACCAGTGCAAAAATTGAATCTCCTCACCTGTCAACGTTTCTGATAAAAAGATATATCAGGAAATTCCAAAGTGGCGATATTTTACCACACAGATTATACTATGTGTATTTGTCCCATGAGTCTCAGTGCACATTCATCTACCTACAAGCTCTAGATTGTAGGTAGTAAGCACCAAGATTGACAGGAAACACACAAAAATTGAGATGTAGGAGTATTTTGGCAGAGAACTGCAGTGGAGGTTGTTCAGTGATGAAGTAACAATTTTACTCAAGCACACAGCAAGGGCAGGAGGATTTCCATGGGCTAGATACTCTTTTTATAAAGCTTCAGACTTCTGAGCCACTTCTTAATCTATTAGGCATTGCCTGCCTACACAGCAATTCCAACTTGGCCTCATTTACACAGCAGAACTCCTTGCTAAGGGCATTTCAGCTATCCACCAGAGGAAAACGTAGTCTGTTATTTCTCAGTGTTTCAGACAGTAAAGATTAAGAGAAAAGCATGAAATACAGATCTGGCAAGTTCAGTTATTAATTTAACGCAGAGAGCAACTGGGATAAAATAAAGCCCAGAGTTATAAAGTAATTGCCTGATTTTTAACAAGTGTGCTTCCTGTGCATTCCCCTCCTTAGCACAGGGTTAGAATGACATCTTAAATTTCCAAAAGGAGAGGTACGGAGAGATGCCAGGAAATCATTCCTGCGGAGCTTCCACACAAGTATCTGATTACAGTGGGGCAACTGATTTCCTAACATGCTGAATTAAACAAAAGCATTTTTTTAAGTCGTTAAGCAACTGGTATATAGAATTCCACCATGCACTTTCATAACCCGTTTAGAAGTATTGAGTTCAATTTTCCCTGTTTTTTGCTCTTACAACAAATCAAGCCTAATTCCTAAAAAAAAAAATAGCTTTCAGACAAAATATTAAATCCAGAGCAAGTAAACAAACAAAACAAGAGCCAGAGAATTTTAATCGTGGAACACTGAATTAGTAAAAAAAATCCCAACCAAATCTGGGCCCATAGGCCTGTGCTAGGAAGGGGAGACAGTCCGCAGTACACTTAAGAATCTGTCCAAATTCTCAAAGGGACCCTTTCTGAACATAATTAAAAGAGTCCTTATGTCTTTTCACTGACCTGAAGAAGATTCTCCACAATCGTTTTCAATAAAGTTCAATCTAATTAAATTAAAATTTAAAAAAAGCAAAGGAGACACCATGGCCCAGAGTAGCAGAATTTATTACCAATTTTTTCAGTAACTCATCCATTGTGCTTTGTGGAGTCCACCAGTTCTCAAGGGCAGTTGTTCATTTCAGGAGCCACTGTGAGTATATTACCCATAAAGCAGTACATCAAGCAAGGAAAGAGCACAGAAAGCCCCCTAATCCACTGATGAAACATCAAAGACACATGTTACTCTGGCTAGTAAACCTTCTAGTTTCTTTCATTTATTGAGATTTGTGCAAACTTTAAAGTCAGTTTCATAGAATCATATAATCGTAAAATCATAGAATCGTTTAGGTTGGAAAAGACCTTTAAGATCATGAAGTCCAACCGTTAACATAGCACTGCGAAGTCCACCCATAAACCATGTCCCTAAGTGCTACCTCTGCACATCTTTTAAATACCTCTACGGATGGTGACTCAACCACTTCCCTGGGCAGCCTGTTCCAATGCTTGACAATCCTTCTGATGAAGAAATTTTTCCTAATATTCAATCTAAACCTCACAACTTGAGGCCATTTCCTCTTGTCCTATCACCTGTTACTTGGGAGAAGATATCGACCCCTGCCTTGCTACAACCTCCTTTCAGGTAGTTGTAGAGATAAGGTCTGGGACTCATGAGGTCTCCCCCTCAGCCTCCTTTTCTCCAGGCTAAACAACCCCAGTTCCCTCAGCCGCTCCTCATAAGACTTGTGCTCTAGACCCCTCATCAGGTTCATTGCCCTTCTTTGGACATGCTCCAGCACCTCAGTGTCTCTCTTGTAGTGAGGGGCCCAAGACCATCACTTCCATAGTTCTGCTGGCCCCACTATTGCTGACACAAGCCAGAATGCTATTGGCCTTCTTGGCCACCTGGGCACACTGCTGGCTCATATTCAACTGACTGTTGTCCAGTACCCCCAGGTCCTTTTCTGCCAGGCAGCTTTCCAGCCACTCTTCCCCAAGCCTGTAGCATTGCCTGGGGTTGTTGTGACCCAAGTGCAGGACCCGGCACTTGACCTTGTTGAACCTCATACCATTGGCCTTGGCCCATCAATTCAGCCTGTCCAGATCCCTCTGTATTGCCTTCCTATGCTCAAGCAGATCAACACTCCTGCCCACCTTGGTGTCGTCTACAGACTTAATGAGGGTGCACTTGATCCCCTCATCCAGAGCACTGATAAAGATATTAAACCGAACTGGCCCAAGTACTGAACCCTGGGGAACACCACTTGTGACCAGCCACCAGCTGGATTTAACTCCATTCACCACCACTCTTTGGGCACATCCAGCCAGTTTATAACCCAGTGAAAAGTATGCCCATCCAAGCCACAAACAGCCAGTTTCTCCAGGAGAATGCTGTGGGAAATAGTGTCAAAGGCTTTACTAAAGTCCAGGGAAACAACATCCCCAGCCTTTCCATCATCCACTAAGCGAGTTACCTTGTCATAGAAGGAGATCAGGTTAGACAAGCCTGGACCTGCCTTTAATAAACCCATGCTGACTGGGCCTGATCACCTGGTTGTCTTGTATGTGCTCTGTGATGTCACTCAAGATGAGCTGCTCCATAATCTTCCCCAGCACCGAGGTCACACTGACAGGCCTGTAGTTGCCCGGATCCTCCTTCAGGTCCTTCTTGTAGAAGGACGTCACATTTGCTAACTTCGAGTCAACTGGGACCTTCCTGATTAGCCAGAACTGCTGGTAAGTGATGGAAAGTGGCTTGGTGAGCACTTCTGCCAGCTCCCTCAGTACTCTTGGCTGGTTCCCATCTGGCCCCATAGACTTGTGTGGGTCTAAGTGGTGGAGCAGGTCACTAACCGTTTCCCCTTGGATTATGGGGCTTCGTTCTGCTCCCCGTCCCTGTCTTCCAGCTCAGGGGGCTGGGTACCCCGTAAACAACTGGTCTTACTCCAGGAATCTTCTAGACTGTTTCCTCTCTGCTCTATTGTATTTCCAGCAGATGTCTGGTAAGTTGAAGTCCCCCATGAGAACAAGGGCTACTGATTGTGAGACTTCTCCCAGCTGCTTATAGAATATTTCATCTGCCTCTTCATCCTGGTTGGGCGGTCTATAACAGACTCCCACCATGATATTTACCTTGTTGGCATTCCCCCTGATTCCTACCCATAAATGATCAACCCTCTCATCACCATCATTAAGCTCTAGACAATCAAAACCCTCCCTAATATACAGGGCTACCCCACCACCTCTCCTTTCTTGCCTATCCCTTCTGTACAGCCTGTAGCCATCGATAGCTGCGCTGCAGTCATGGGATTTGTCCCACCAAGTTTCAGTAATGGCAACCATATCATAGTTTTCCAGCTGCACAACGGCTTCCAGCTCCTCCTGTTTTTTGCCTATGCTGTGTGCATTCGTGTAGAAGCACTTCAGCTGGGCTGTTGGCCATGTCACCTTCTTAGAGGAACACCCCTTAATGCCTTTGAGGTATTTCACTGGTGTTTCCTTGTTGGCTCCTATTACGTCAGGAGCCCCTGGCTCATCTCTGCAAGACTTCAAGTGTGCTCCAGTGGAGCCAGCATGTCTCAGAGCAACAGTCTGAGGGCCCTTGATAGCCTCCTGTCCCTCTAACCTAGGTGTGTCATCCCACAGCTTGTCATGGGCAAGCTTAATATTATCGCCCTCCACCTTCAAGCCTAGTTTAAAACTGAGCCCTGCTAGCTTGGAAGCAAAGACCCTCTTCCTCCTTTGAGAAAGGTGAATCCCATCTGACACCAGTAAGCCTGGTGCCATGTAGGCTATCCCATTATCAAAAATCCCCAAACTGGTTTTCCCTTCACCTGTGCAGATTAATCCTGTATAATGATTTGTTTTCCTTTTTGTATACCAGAACCCATGAAAGAACTGGAGTGTGAACCTCTTTTGCTCTGCAGATTGTAAGAGATACCAATATTTCAGCCACTTTTTTCTGAAAGAAAATTGCGGAGGTGATTTGGGATGAGTTTTTTCCATTGATTTTCTAGAAGTGGCCTCACTATTGCAAGATGCTTAAGCATGTGAAGAGTTCTACTTATAACACTGTTGCATAGCTCTAGGCTAAAAGTGTATTAGCTTACAATAGCCAGTAAGTTTTAGGATTATTATTTACCCTTTTGAAAAAACCTCCTCCTCCCTACAGAGACTAAAGAAATGTGTAGGGGCTGTTGCAAAGCACTGATTACACAAAATGGTAGAGCCTTTGGACCTTCTTCTGAATCCTGTATTATTATTAGATACCTTTCCAATAATGAAGCCAATATATTCTTCAAAGCACATCCAAGATTCCCTACCAGCCTCAATTTAGATTTAAGCATAAGCATCTTGGCTTGAAATGCTATTCACATGCACAAGCTTGAATTTCAAGCGTATGAGCAGATAGGTAAAAACAGGAAGATGTTATGAGCTCCAGACCAGGTTTTCAGAAACAGAGGGCCCATAGTTCAAATTGAAGACACGTAGACTTTTCAGAAAGAGCAACAGCACCATGAGCATAACTATGTTTCATAAGTGTATTACACACCTTTGATACCTAGCACATTTTGTAAAAGCCTGAAATAAATACTGTAATTTCTCAAATTTTGTTTATAAGCAAAAAATAAGGTTCCCAACTTCAGCTCTTTAAAGAAAAAGATATAAGCGTGGAACAGACAAGGACAAATCACTACAAAATAACTGAGAAGTTAGCTAGTCCTTTCATCGAAGCTACAGGCATAACAACCTCTTTGAGGTGCTCCAACTAATTTGACCGGCAAGTTTCCCATTATGCACAACACCATTCGCCTTCTACTGTTGCTTGGCTTCTTCTCAAGCTAAGGTATAAGCTGGAATTCCTTCAGTCAAAAACTGTTCTGTGTCTGGATGATGGGGCAGAGTGTACCTTCAGCAAGTGTGCTGATGACACACAACTGGGAGGAGTGGCTGACACTCTAGAGGGTTGTGCTACCATCCAAAGGGACCTGGACAGGCTGGAGAAATGGGCTAGCAAGAACCTCATGAAGTTCATCAAGGGGAAGTGCAAAGTCCTGCACCAGGAGGAACAACTGCAGGCACCAATGTATGCTGGAGGATGCCCACCTGGAAATCAGCTTTGCAGAAAAGGACCTAGGGTTCTTGCTGGGCACCAAGTTAAACATGAGCCAGCAATGTGCCCTTGCCACAAAGAATGCTAGTGGCATCCTGGGCTGCGTTAGGCAAAGTACTGCCAGCAGGTCAAGGGAGGTGGTCCTTCCCCTCCACTCAGCACTGGTGAGGTCACACCTGGGGTACTGTGTCCAATTGTGGGCTCCGCAGTACAAGAGAGACATAGACGTACTGGATAGGGACCAGAGAAAGGCCACAAAGATGAAGAGACTGGAGTGCCTAACATATGAGGTAAAGCTCAGAAAGCTGGGACTGTTCAGCCTGGAGAAGAGAAGGCTCAGGGGGGATCTCATCAATATATATAAATACCTGAAGGGAGGGGCAAAGAGGAGGGAGCCAGGCTCTGTTCAGTGGTGTCCAGTGGCAGGACAAGAGGCAATGTACACAAACTGAAACACAGGAGGTTCCCTTTGAACGTCAGGAAACAATTCTTTACTGTGAGGGTGACCGAGCACTGGCACAGGTTGCCCAGAGAGGTTGTGGAGTCTCCATCCTTGGACATACTCAAAAGCCGGCTGGACGTGGTCCTGAGCAAGCAGGTCTAGGTGCCCCTGCTTGAGCATGGGGGTTGGATCAGATCCCCTCCAGAGGTCCCTTCCAACCTCAATCATTCTGTAATTCTGTGATCCACAATAGATGCATTTAAAGGATTTTTTACTCCATTCTGTTCATCTTGATTTTTATTCACTTGGTTCACAACTCTTTATCAAAGAAAGAATAATGCCTATGTAGGACAGATCCACTACAGGTTGACCATCCAAGGACTTAATTCCATACTCTCTTCATATTATTTAGTCAGAGAGGGTAAAATACTACCTGACTGAAATCCTGGCATTTCACATCGCTGAAACCAACTTCCCTATATGCAAATTCCATATAAGCAAGATGGTAAGACTTCTATTACCAGCATTCTGTGCATTGGCTTCCCAGTAACATAGGCAAAATTGCTCTTGCATCAGCAAACTTCAGATACTTGACGGAGGCTCAGCTACTCCTACCATGAAAAGGGAAAGGGTAAATTTAATCTAGCTGTTTCTAGGGGATGATATTGAAGGGGTGGAAGTAGAAATTGCTAGTTATTGGGACATGGTCATTAGCACCATTTCTGTGTATGCCAGACCATCTAAGAACACAAATTTGGTCACTATTGGGTATGAACAAACTATTGCGATTCTGATGAAACAAGAGCACATCGTGCAGAGACTATGTTGATTCTGGAAGGATAGCCAATACCAGATCCAGTATAAATTTACTGACATAAGCAGCCATTACCTCAGTCATTCAACTTCCTAGTGTAAATTTTAACCAGCAAGATGAATTTATACATACTAGGGTGGTGATTTGTCTTGTAGCCATATCATATTCCTTACAGGCGGCTACCATAAGCAACTGCTGACTTTGCCTACGGCTGGAGCTTGCATTAAACATGAGGTTTAGAGGCAGTTTGCAGGACCACATTCTTCCTCACACTTCTGAGTACTGTCACAAGAGCAAAGCCAAGCACATTACCAGCCTTTGTTCCATGTTCCCTTACCCTCCCCCCTATTTTAAAACAAAAGCATTGAAAACCAGTTCCAACCACTGAAATCATGTAAACAGCGCTTGTTCTAGCCTGCTAATTCTTACACCCATATACTACATGGAAGCCACAAACCATATAAACATTATTTCTTTGCATCTTTGCCCCTGAAGGCCTCAAATGTTTATTTTAAGGTGTATACAGGGGGTTTCTCACAAAGATGTATACAGGTGTACGCATGCCCAATATTTAAGGTCATTACTTTTTATTTTCTTTTTCCCAAAGGCTCAAACATTGAAGTGTAGTGTCTTTCATAGTAAGAGACTCCATTTCTAGTTACAGGTCTGTTATAAAGAGTTGGAAAGAAATGTCATTATGTTCTGGATTAGACTGATCCAGACTGTTTTTTGTCAGAAATAGCAGTAGACTTACAGAGAGAGTTGCCTTTTCACCCCTCACAAGTTCTTTTCTATAAAGTTTGTTAATCTACCTGTTGTATGAAATATTCATCATAGTTTTAGTCTCAAACACTAGCTTTCTCTTCCCAGACCATCCAAGGACAGGGGCACATGCTTAATGTGTTCATTTTGATACGGAATATACCTAGCCTGTTTGCTTTCAAAACATTCATCGCTCAGGGTACATTAGCATCTGGTGTCTCTGGCCGTGTTTAAATAGGTGATGGTAAAACTCTGTATCTTTCTACAGTTCCCTGTTCTTATAACCTTATCATTTTCACAATCAATATTGGCTCTTACCCGCCTGCCAGAAGATCTATCTAGGATCAAAACATTAATTTCTGATTCAGATTTCTATCTAATTTGCCAAGGCGCTGGGGTGCTCATGAAAGGAGAATGCATCCAATAAAAACAGTGAATTTTCTCCCTCCTCCCAGGACTTTTGCTCAAGACTGTACATGAAGTTCCCTCTTCAGGCAAGAATATTTTTTACCTTCGAGTCTTCAGGAGAAAATAACAATAGAAACTTGGAAAACCTGGAAAAGAAATAAGAGCCACGTTGAGAATTAATTTCCTCTTGTCAGTTGTTAAGGCAATTAGGTTAAAAACTATTGAACTGAGGGAAGGTATCTGTGACTTCAGCTGGGTGTCTGAATGATGGGTGTCTACTTGCCTTTTGATGACTACAAATCAAAGAGATGATGACTTTCCTTTGACACAAAATGGTGTTTACTTTGGGTGGTTGTGGCGTTAGAATAGGAATTGTTATTCATTTTATGACATTCTTTTGTATACTTTAATGGGACTTTGAAATGTAACAAAGAGTGCTTTTGATTAACAAGTATTCTTTGCTATTTTTAATATTTCAAATGTCATGGGATTTTTTACAGTGGGAATTTTTATTTATTAAGATTTGTTTGTTAAAGTTTGTTTTAAAAGGCTTGCTGTTAAAATATTTGTAGTTGGAGAATATTAGAAAATAACATTTTTGAACTGCTTTGAGAAGGGCAAGAGTAGATATCTGCCTAGCCTTGGGCCACTCTTGTGTAAGACCCACTTCATGGCTGTACAAAATCAGCAGAGAACACAGGGAAGTTGTGTTCCTAAGTACAAGGAATACAAAACCCCCAAAAGTGGTCTGACCCCTCCTGCTCCACCAGGCACACATGATAGGAGAGAAGAGTCTGTGCACAGATTCCCCGTGTCTCTCCATGCTGAAGGCAGAATTACACAATCAGATAGGAGACAATGCAACAACCCACTAATAATAAATCGGATGCATTTATGTGGGGAGGGGAGGGAAATTGATGGAGGAGGAAACAACCAAAACCAAATGAGAGCAGACAGTGGTTTAGGCAAGAGACTTTTGAGCGCTCCAGAACTGTTTCTCACAATGTAAGTTTGCCATTTGACAAGCTCAGTGCCTTGGCAGGTAAGGTCAACAACAAAAAATGAGGAGGAATTTGTATTATTAATGCTTCGTCTGTCCCTCAAGAATGCATCAAAGAGTGTATTTCATAGCTGTAACAAGGTAAAAGCAGGCTTTTGGGACCTCTGATCCTGACCAGTAGCTGGAACTGTATGTTGCTGTTCAGATACATTGCTTTAAAACCAGTCATTGTTAGTATTTGAATCATCACCTGTATGTTTCAGAGGTCAGAGAGGGCTTGGGTTTAGGGTAGGTGTAAGCATTGTGAAGAACCGTAAGTTAATCTTACAAATATTACAGACTTTACCTGTAGACATTTTACAGTAAATTTGTGGTTCTGCTTCTAATAGGAGTGTTGTGGCAACTGGAAGATACTTCCTGCATGTGCTACAATGCTATCTTTTAAAATTAAAGCCTTAATTAGCTGCTTATTAAAGTTTATTCTTAAACAATACCAAATTTCTACTGACCTTTTGTGGAGCATTTGTTACAAATAGCAGTTACAATATTTAAGGCACCTTCTGTATAAAAATTGAGAGAAAATCCAAATAAATAACAGGTTCTGCCACCAAAACTGATGGTCTAACCACCCTCAGAGTATCACACTGAACCATAGAAAACTCTGAGCTTTCAACTCTTCCATTAGAAAAAAAATCTTTTTCGAGCAACACAGGACTATTCACTGGAGGTCGGACATCGCCTGTGGAAGACAGTTGCTCAGAAGCTAACAGGACTGCTCAGACCACCCGATCCTCCTTCAGGTAAACGTAGAAGGGAAGCAAGAGCAGACCCAGTGTGCTCGTTGAGGCTTCCTACCACTGCGTAGCCCTGCTCTGTGCCTGTGGGCCACAGCGAGGGGGAGAAACTACTGCAGTGTCTCCGTATTAGGGGCAGAAGCACTTCTGAGAAGCAGACAGGAAGGAGGGGAGTTTAACTGACAACCCCCGAACAGGCACAGATTAGTTACGTGAAGCGGCAGCGACAGAAAAGTGCTGAGATAACACCCGGTACAGCAGAGCAAGCTGATGTTTAGACACAGGTGTCTGATCTCCAACTTTGTACACCTTCCTCAGTTGTTCTCTCAGGGTTATCTTTTAGGCCTCTTCTCTAGTTCAATATCTAAAATCCAAAAAAAAGAAAAAAAAAAAAAAAGAAATGTTATGCTCAACGACTGCCGTATCAGTCAACTCCCAATTATAATGCACACAACAAAACATCTTCCCCAAAATTTTAAGCAACATTGACTAAGGCTTGGGAATGAGGGATGAGGGAAAGCCAGGGAACACGTTAATACAATTGATGGATAAACATAATAAATTAGTAAAAATTACAGTGAACATTTGCAAATTTTAATACATGTATCCCAAGAGAAACAAACAGAACAGCTGCCTAATTGAAAATAAAATTAATGAAAAATAATTCCCTTTTTCCCAAAAGTGCAAGACCCTTTTGTTAGCATGTGTTATTATGAATCATTATTTTGATAAAAAGCAGAGCTGAAATGGATTTTTTTGCTCATTGTAAACCACTTGTACTTTATCACATCAGTGTAACACATTAGGTGTGTCATTATTTATCTTGTTCTACAACGAGCAAGCCCCATATATTTTCAGGCTTCAGTGAGTTTTGCTGGCATGCTGTATCATGAAGATATTTCCAAAAATCATTCTGGCTTTCCTCCATTTCCAAAATGCTCCTCGCGAATCCTTTTTTGTGCTCACAGTTAAGTTGGGCTTCATGGATGCTTGGAACATTTTAAGGGCAAATCCTGCTAAGGGCAGACTAACTACATAGTAATGGTAAAGGAACACAAATCAGATGCAATCAAATAAAGCTGGCTAACAAATTACTGCCTGTCAGATAGCCACAGTAGCTGTCAGCTTTTACTGCTTTTTGCCAGCTTTTTGCAAAGTAAAGCATATTAATGCAAACTCATTCACTGAAGTGTTCTCCCTCTCAATTGCAGTAGGCTAAGTTTACACGTGCAAACAGATAGTGTTCATTTAGCCCTGGGGAGGCAAAATCTCGAAACTTTCTCACTCCATTGTGGTCAGTTGTGTGCTGACAACCAAAGGCAATGTTTTCCAAACTGTTTCCAGCTCCTTTCCCAAACACACGCTGCCATGTAGCCCTCCTGCCGCCCTTCCTCCAGCCACCCACATGATGAGTGTGTTCCAATTCTGCCTGCAGAAGCAACATACACGATCATTTTTGCACTCTTTTTCATTGCTCTCCTTTCTCAGGAGGTAGAGGCCCCCTGTCATTTTGAGAAATATTCTGGGTTTGCCTTTGCCTACATCACACAGTGATACAAAGATACTGCTGAGATCTTGTGCTGGTACCAAGTGAACTAACACTGAGAACAGAAGCAGTATTTCAACACTGGCATAGCGCACAAGGCCCTTAACCTTGCTGAAAAGACAGAGCTTGAGTTAGTCTATCAGTTGGCAAATAAGCTCTTCACATACTATGCTGCTTTGGCAACAGGATGCTCAGCTAAAGCATGTAGAAGTTCTAGCTTTCTATAACCTACCACACCTATGGATAGCGCTGAGGAGATACGTCCTGCGTGTTGATGGTCTAAGGAGAGTGTCGTGACATACTAAATGTGTAGCTTCTGGAGCAATTCAGTCTGTATTTGCAGAAATGAATAGAGATGCAACCTGTTCATTTGGAGTAGAAACTTGGCTGGAGAGCAGCTAATAATTTTACCTTTACAGTCTTTCATGAGACATCTAGATGAATGCAGTATATTATCTCCTTGGAGAAAGAGGCTAAACAAGAGACTGTTTCCTTTACAGTGATTAATTCCTATAGATGAGCTGTTAAATTTTCTGTAGGGTTAGTTTGTAGCACTTAAACAAGAGGACCAAGAGAGGAACAGCCGATAGTCTCAAAAAGGAGAAAAGGAATACAAACACTGCCTGTATGTATCATACTAGCTATACAGCTTATAAAATTGCATGTTGTAGGGCTGATGCTTTTCCACAAAATTCCAGAAATAATCACAGATGTAATCTGGATGCCCTGAGCCCTCCTAGGTAGGACTGTAAAATTATAGGAGCTCACTTTGTATCCTTGCCCCTCTGTTTATTGGCCATGATCACCATCTGCTACAGGACATGTCAAAAGGAAGACTAGAGTCATGTCCCAGGGACTGGCTCACAGTCTATTCCGCTTTTGTCTTTTTAGGGCTAGTTTCCAGGTGCCCTTACTATACTGGAGACAGTGCCAAATGAGCCCTTTCTTTTGCTGCAACATCTGTTTGTCAGGCAGCCAGTATCCAAATTCAATATTTCCTGAAGACTGATGTTTGGGGCTTATCGACAAGTCTGCAGGTGCTGCTTTTTCTCAAGAAATGTATCTGGCCAGATGAGGCTCACAGCCAGTTCTCCTTGCTTCCTGTTGCTCATCAACCAAATTTAAGCATCAGCCTCTGCAATCAATACAAATGTTTCCTTGTTAAATAAAACAGGAGGGCAGAGAGAGTTGTGCATCTTACCCATCCTGAGGCACCAGCTCTGTGACCCTGTGCTGTCAGATCTCTAAACGCAGTGGCCTGGGATGCAAGCCCAAATTCTCACAGCCCAAGGTCCGCATCAGCTTCAGTGCCCGATGTTTGCCCTTAGCCAGATGATTCAGAGGATGCACAGCCAGACCATGGGGAACATGAGCTGCAGGAACACAGGGGAAATATCAGCAATATTTCCAGCCTCTGATACTGCTGTAACCACCTTTTTCTCAAAGCATTTTTATCTACTGAGTCATCTTAGAAGCTGTTTCTTTACTACTTGCACATATAATAATCTGGTTTTTGTCATCACCCTAAGTCCAGCGAAGATTTACACAAGTTCATCTTTTTGGGCTTTTTGTACGTAGTGTCTCGTACTAAACAGTCTGAGAGGCACCTTCAACCTCTGAGCCCAACAGGAAAAATTTGCCCCTACTCTGCTCTGACTAATTTTTAGTAAAATCATAAAATGGAAGATGGTTAAAATGCGTACTCTTCTAGATAAATACTGCTGAAGTACTATTAGTCTTCCACTCAGTTTCCTGCCATCTCTCTCTGAAACCAAAGCAGAACATACGCTGTCCAGATTGAAGAAAAACCGTTTGCTGGAGTTTATCTGGAGGGCTAGGCAAGGCACAGAACAGGGCGCAGCTCCTGAGGCGTGTGCACACAGTCGCCTTGTCACTTTCAAGGCTCAAGCCTAGGGTAAGCTGCTTGATGAAAACTTCTAGCAGTTAATTCTAGAAGAAAACTTTGTAGGCAAACATGACCAGGCAGGATTATGGATTCCTCTTTGCCCAGTGCTTTCCAGAAGACATCTAAAGGAAAACATTAAAAACCCTACCTGATGTGGGGTTTTGTTTGTTTTTAAGGGGGTAGTGCCCTGACTTACCAGTGGTGCAGCCTTGGCCATTTGGTTGTAAACACATGATGTGGCAGAAACATCTACCACCGTATGAGGGAGACAAGACCCTCTAGACACACTAGTAAAACTTATTCTGTATGACACAGAAGTTTTATCCTTAGTAGCTGTGGATCTGAGTACTTTGTTGGTGCACCTAGTCAAATCTTTTTGCACAGATTCTGGTACCAAAGCACTGTTTAACCATCTCTTCAAAGATAGACTAAACTAATCAGATTTAAAAAAAGGAATGGAAAGCTTACTCAGCATGTGCTGGGAGGAGTGAAAGCAATATCATAAAATCACAGAATGGCTGAGTTTGAAAGACAGCTCTGGAGATTATCTAATCCTACCCTTTTCTCGAAGCAGGGCCAACCAAAGTAGTTTGTTCAGGACAATGTCATCAGGTTTTGAATATTGCCAAGGATCGAGATTCCACAACCTTTCTGGACAATCTGTTCCAATATATGACCATGCTCACAGTAAAATATTTTTTCTTATGTTTAAATGGAATTTATTGGATTTCAGTTTGTGCCCATTGCCTCTTGTCCTGTCACTGGATACCACTGTAAAGAGCCTGGCTCATCTTCTTCATACCCTCCCCTCAGGTATTTATACTCATGGATAAGATAGACATATCTTCTTCTCTAGGCTGAACAAGCTCAGCTCTCTGAGCCTCTCCCCATATGACAAGTGCTCCAGTTTCTTAATCAAATTTGTGGCTCTTTGCTGGACTTGCTCCAGTACATCCATGTCTGTCCTCCAGAATTAGATCCTGCACCCCAGATGTGGCTTCACCAGGGCTGAGCAGAAGGGAAGGATCACCTCCCTTGGCCTGCTAGCTACAATCCTCCTAATGCAGCCCAGGATCACAGAATCACAGAATGATTGAGGTTGGAAGGGACCTCTAGAGTGCATCTTGTGCACCCTACCTGCTCCAGCAGGGTCAGCTAGAGTAGGCTTCCTAGGGCCGTGTCCAGATGACTTTTGAATATCTCCAAGGATGGAGACTCCACATCCTCTCTGGGCAACCTGTGCCGGTGCTTGGTCACCCTTACAATAAGAAGTGTTTCCTGATGTTCAGAGGGAACCTCCCATGTTTCAGTTTGTGCCCTCTCCCTCTGGTCCTGTCACTGCATGCTTTGCCACAAGAATGTGCTGCTAGCTTGTGGTCAACTTCATGGCCACCAGGACCCCCAGGTCCTTGCCTGCAAAGCTGCTTTCAAGCCAGGCCGCCCCCAGCAGGCACTGGTGCATGGGGTTGTTCAGCCCCAGGTGCACAATTTGGCATTTCCCTTTGTTGAACTTCCTGAGTTCCTGTGATCCCATTTCTCCAGCCTGTCAAGGTCTCTCTGAACCTGAGGGTCTCAGTATGACCCTCTGGTGCATGAGCCACTCCTCCCGGTTTTGTATCATGTATGAACTTGAAGAGGGTACACTCTGTCTTTCATCCAGGTCATTAATGAAGATGTTAAACAGTATTGACTTCAGTATTGATCTGTGCAGTACACCATCAGTGACTGGCTTCCAGCTGGATTTTGTGCCACTGATCACAACCCTATTAAGCCTGAAAGTTCACCCGGTTTCAGTCCACTTCACTCTCCATTTATCTAGCCCATACTTAATCAGTTTGTCAGTGAGGATATTGTGGGAGACAGTGTTGAAAGCCTTCCTGAAGTCAAGATAAACAATATCCACTGCTCTCTCCTCATCCACTGAGCCAGTCATTTCATTGTAGAAGGCCATCAGTTTTTTCAGACATAATTTCTCTTTAGTAAATCCATGCTGACTACTCCCAATCGCTTTCTTGTCCTTAATATTTTGGAAACAGCTTCCAGAATTATTTTCTCCATCACTTTCCCAGGGACTGAGGTAAGGCCTGTCATTCAAATAAAGATTTGAAACTCAATTTGCAAGCATCCTTGCTTCTTACAAACACCTCACTCAGCTTCTGTTAGAAACAATTTTAATTAAACAATGTTTGTATATCTTTTTTTTTAATAGAAATAGCATGGATAATCATTTCACCACACTTTATCCAATATCCACTTACAGTTTCCAGAAACATCACATCTATCTACCATTTAACATGGATGTCTGTGATTCCAAGTTTCTTTCCTACTGTCTGTATGTGATGTACACGTCACCTCAAGCAGTTCAACTCTACTAGTGTTTTGATTAACATAAAAATATTATGTTCAAAGGCAATTTAACTTCCTGTGGAAGTCTATAATTAACATTATATATTAGACTTAGAAAAAGAGAATTTGGCAGCAGCAAATGATTTTGTGACAACATGGAAGTTTTCACTAAATAGCAACTGTTTGTACTGAATTCCAAAATTTACTACACCCTCTGTCCCATGTATTTCTATACATGGAAAATGTCTTTTCTATCAGATTTTCCACTGAAAGAGACAATCAGCTATTTTGTTCACAGTTGTATTCTTATGGAGCAACTGTAAAAGAGCACAAAGCCAGTTTTTCAGATGGTATCCTAAATTGTGCCCACCTCCACTTGCAGGTTTCAGAAAAGTACATTTATACATTTGAAATTGACAGTTAAATGCTTGCATGCTTATTTGATTTATAGAATATGTAATGTTTTTTTCACTGAATCACTACATATATAATCATGTATATTGATGTATGGACACCAATTGCAATATACAGATAGCTAAGAAATAAACATAGAAAACAATGAAAGGTTTGATGTGGGATCTGATAGTTTTACATAGTTGCAGTTTACAGAACAGGTTGGTTGCTCCCTTATTCAGAATGCCAAGAGCATAGTTAGCAAAAGAAAAAAATAAAACAAATCATTCTGGAAGAACTTAATCTAGGAAAAATATATTGAGGGGAATTCTTGTGTGGCTTCGCATCAAACTAAGCAAACTACCATCTCAAATGTAATTATGAGAACTAGGTTTCTCTGTACTGGGAACTGACTCTGAAGATTAAGACACTGTTTCCTCACCGATAAGGAAATTAATTAAAATAATAAAAGCGAGCCTGTTATCTCAAGTGTTTGCAGTCTTTGGATCTGGACCAGAAAGACATCAGCTCTTGTCTTGATTTTCTAGGTGTAAGATTGTACACAGTGTTTGTAAGCAGCCCCAGATTCACTGTAACCAGATTTCTAAACAAAGAATACTGAGATTAATACACCCATAATATTTTTTATTGTTATATATATTTAAAATGAAAGAAAAAGAGGGAAAAATGGATGTTGTGATCTGATGTTTGTGTAATTCACAGGCTTTTTCAAATGTTCATGATGATTTTGTGTTGTTCTGGAGTAACGTATAATAAATAACAGTATAAAAACTGAATATCAATTCCTGTAATAATCAGCGTAATACTTAGTCTCATGCTGATTGCTGATTTCATCATCTTATTTTTCTGGGCTTCTAGCTGCATTGAATTCATTTGAACATCACCGAGGGTTAGTGCCCATGACAGTTCAGGACCTGTTGCACTGGACGTTGATCAACTGCATCGCGAGTGTGAATTTGGCTGCTTTCAATTCTCTTCTGACATGGCATGAAACTCCTTCCCCAGGAAAATTAATCTGAAAACTACTGTGGGAAGTTGTGTACGGCCCAAAAAATACCGTTGAAATATTGTAGAAGAATTGCATGTTGCAGTTTATGAGGCTTCAGCCCTTAGGTACAGATACTCCAAAATCCTAGAGAAATTATTTGAAGGCATGAATGGTTACTGGTCCAGGGAAGAGGCTGGAGGAAGGATTCAAAATGCTCGGGAATGCGGAGATGAGAGTGGTTGAGGTCATGTCCTCTGCAATCATATAAATTCCAGATGGTGAAAAAGTTTAAAAAACCCAAATTGCTACACTTGAAACAGTTCTGGCCCTATAGTCAGAGGCATGAAACACATAATCTTACACATGCAGCTCAATGTGGTCCGCACACCTGTTCAGTAGCTCTGAAAATCAGTTGACTCCATTGATTCTGAAGTTTAATGTTTTTTTCAGCCTTTGTCTGGTCATTCTAAAGAAAATTTTGAAGAAATGTCTCATGTTTCTGTCTGTTTCAAACATGTCTTACCTGATTTCCTTAAATTGTCTGAATAAATACAATAAAACTGAACAAATTTGAAATAAAAAGAATGTATTACTTTAATAATGTGAGAAAAGAGTAAAACTTCCAATCCATAAGTCATCTGACCAAGCATTCCAGGAAATCCCACTTAAGAGACGCTTCTGAATGCTACTGAGCATTTGTTGCCAGACAGGTTATTTCTTTCTGAGGCAAAACTGGTTGGTTTTTTATTTTGCTGCTGTTCTTTAGTGTATTTGCTAGGTAAAGGTTGCACTTGAAGCATTATGCCCTTCATAGTGCCTTGGACTGTAGGATACACCAAATATTATCCGAACAATAAAAACCAAGAAAGTCGGAGACCCAATAAGAAAATAGCAGAAGGAGGAGGAGGTGGCTGTTTTTACAGGACACACTACCCAATGTAGTACTAGAACTCTGATAATCAGGCTATAATCAAATAAAAACTACAGCTGCAAAATAAAACAGAATCTCCAGGTAGAGGGGAGATGAACACAGCTCAGAGCAGAACCCATCCTAGAGCAAATGTCAAGCAACCCTGCAGGACAAACCCCTGGTTAAGCTTAATAGCACAAGATTGTGGCTGCGATGAAATTTTAAATTAAACAGCTCAAGTCATTAGGAAAGGGAGGGTGGAAGACCACCTCATAGCTTTTCCCACTCCCTCAGAAGAATACAGTCAAGGAGCACCATTGAAAGGGCTTGTTTAGGAGAATGAAATAATCTGCCAAAACACACATTAAAGATAAGGAAGTTTAGGCAATTAACAGTCACGTCATCTGCAAGGAGGAGAGAAATAGTACAGAGGCAGTGAGAGCACTGCTATGTCCATAATGCCTGCATCATCTAAAGAAGAGTTTCTGAGGAATCTGAGATGTGACAGCCTATGCTGCTCCCAGCAGATTGCATACAAGGCACACAACTGTCAACACACTTGAAATGCTGTTTTCCTTACTGAGATGGTGTTGATCCCAGAGCTTTTGCCTGATTACACTACCTTACCACAGCTAGCCAGGGTGTTGACTTTAACCAGAGCTCAGCTATGAGATTATCTATTAGTGAAAAAAAATACTGGTGGAGTGAAAATTCCCATTTCTGACTTGTGAAGGATACCTTTCAAAGTTTAAGCCAGACTAAGAAATGGTTGAAACCTGAACCGAGCAGTTAAAATACTCTTGAGTTTAATTAGAGAGACACTGAGATTTTTGTTATGCAGAAGCTTTTAAATTTATTATCCTGATTTATAACAGAGCAGGAAATAAATTAAAAAAAAATCTAAAACTTGTTTTTCCTAGAGTATTGGTCCAAAGAGGGGACCAAGACTCTTTTGATAACAGGCAAGTATACTTTGTGTAGCTTGTAATTTTATCTATCATTTTATATATATGTATATACACACACACTCGTATTTGCATGACATTTTAAATACAATTTTTATTAAATTTGCATTAAGTACAAGTAATTGTTTTATATAAAAAGCATATACACTTCAGGTATATAATTTTGTTTGTTGCTTTCACGATTGTTAGTGGAATCCTGCCAAGCCCCCAGCACTGTTCACCATGCCTGCAGCAGAAAAGCAGGTAGTATCAAGAAAGGAGCTGATGGGCTGCCCCTTGGGCTGCTGTTTGACTATATTCATAGCCAGACCAGTGACATGGCCTCGGCTAGTAGAAGTCCTTGTCAGGCTGATGTTCTGCCTGTGGTGACAAGAGGCCCACTGGCACATGCACTGCACACATTAGATATTTTTAATTCTCTCAGCCTCCCAGAGCTGGAGATCTCTCCTCTACTACTGTTCTCGGCTTTGGAAAGGGGAACCTGCAGAGGCCCATGGTGCCTAAGAAGGCAGGCACGTAAGCTCTCAGGATGTGCCTAAATGGGATTGGTTGCTCCAGGCTTGCGAAATCCCAGCACCAGCTTGTACGGAGCATGACGGAGCGCCACATGGGGCACTGCCTGCGTGGGCTGCTTTTGCAGAACCATTATGGATGCATTACCTGGGTGCTGCAACATCCCAGAGAGGACATCAGGGACTGGGCAGTGCACCCAGCCAAGGGCTTTGGTCAGTCTGGACTGTTTAAGCACAGAAGAGGTCCAAAAACCAGAAGGGAGCACTTTGATGATTCCTTCTACACATTTCCTCTTTTAATGAAGTAATGAGACCTTCTCTTTTGTTTTTAATCTCTTTTGCCACTGATTCTCTCTTGCTCTCTCTCTAACTCACTAGTTTTAGCCAGCACATCTGTCCACCATGTTCACAGGATAGTGCCATCTACAGGTTATTGCTGATGCCTGCAAATTCTGCACATCCCTGCAAGTTCTACATGTGTGACCTAGAAATTAATTTATGATCACACCAGAATAAATAACATGCATCCTTGTACTGCACTATTACAGATGAATAAATGAAAAATACTAAAAAATGGCCCATGCAGATTACAAATTATATGGGGAAGGGTGGAGACAGATGTATTAGCTTACTTACATCACAGTCAGCCTAGGCAGGTCTCCTCCTACTTGTGTGATAAGCATTTTTCATTATAGTTATACAATCAAATAGAAAATTATAGTTAATTATGAATGCACTTCTGGATCCACTTGGAAAAAAGGAAGCAAAGGACTTCTGGTGCCAAGCAACACAGATAGGCTTCTTAAAGAACCCATCCCTTTGATTTCATTGCCACAGTCGTTGCACCACATTCCAACGTGAAGGCCAGAAAAATCAGCTCCCCCTGGGGTACAGAAGGGACAGTAAGCCCGCAGCATCTACTGATATCAAAGCAGCAGCTCAGGTGTTACTTATCGTTAACTGCTGGCGGTGGCCCTGCACAGTTGTGGTACGGCCGCACACGAAGGTGCCGCCTGCCTTTCTGTCCCAGAGTGAAGGACTCCAGTAGGGTTCTGCAATGTTAAAGAGGGTATTTCTGACAAGATATTTCTAGCTTCAACGTTCAAGCTGTCACGGCTGTTGTCAGTTCAAAGCAGACTCTCTTTCCTCTCAAGGCATTACATAACCACCAATTTTGTTTTCCACATTTACCAGAAGCTGCCAGCAAGAAAACAATTCACTGGAGGATATAGCAGTTAAAATACCAAGGCCTGGCTTTTATTTCTCCTCTTTTTTACCTCTTTTCTTATTTTCCTCTCCCCACGTAGGTGACCAGGAAAGGACATTCATCATTAGATATGAGATTATACATCTCACATTTAACTTCAAGTACAGTAATGTAATGAAATTGTGATTCATAACCAAGGAGAAAGAAGAGAACCATAATTTGAAAGAAGAGTGAATTCTGTTGATTAAAACATGCAAAAGCAGCAATTTGTTGAAAGGTCTGAATCACTTAGCAGTACACCAGATTCAGAAGAAATACACTGATGTTTATTTAACGTTGTCACTTAATTTGTGATCATCTGGGAGTATATCTGACGCTTCATAAAACACGTTGCAAAATAAACCCCTGCTCAAAAATCAAGCAAATCGAAGACCTTTTTATCATGCAGTTGAGATAGTGGTGTGGATACCACACCTATGAAGAGCTTCACTAAACTTCATTTAGAAAGATGAGAGTAATGAGGAAAAGGGAAGAACTGCAGCTTTGCATTATAAAAACTGTTATCTGCCTTAGCCCTGCATGTTCTCCATATATCAGAGTTCACACAAGCCCATACTAAAGCTTTGCAAGTGGAAGGGTTCAAAGTGATTCAGGTCAATACAGGCCAAAACAGCTGTATGAGAAGAATTTTCAGTTCAGAGTTGGTGTTACTGCCAAAAAAAAAAGGATACAAAAGAGAAAATATCCCTCGGTATGCTAAATGCCTTCAACCTCCAGCCAATTTTAAGCTTTTTTAGGGCCGTATACAGGCCCATTATAAATGATCTACGAGCAACTGTAGATCTTTCACACTCGGGGAACTCCGATCTCCTTAACAGAACAATAGAGATTTCACGTCAGGTTCTCTTGTATTATAATTCCCGAGGACAGAATATATGTACAGAATTGAATAACATGGGGTCCTGGAAGATACTACAATAAATACAGCTCATCTTAAATGAGGGGCAAGGAGACCTCTCACTGGGCTCTATGGCAGAGTCTGATAACACCAAAGTACATGGATTATCCTCCTAGCTGGGAACTGCAGCACACAGCACAGCATGTCTTACACCAGATGTCACTGTATCATGCATGATGAATATCACATCTCCATTACAGTCTTGCCCTGCTAAAATCTGTATATATGATGTTGCAGCAAAAAGCATCACCTAACATTCAGTAAATCCGTTTCCCTATGTTCCGATTAGCAAAGCAAATTTTCTTAGACCTACAGAAAGTGCTAGCATCCTTCTTTCCTCCCAGCTGTGCAAGATATTACTGCTTTTTAAAACAGAATGCAACCTAAAAATGAGAAGCTGGTTGTGTCAGGGTTCTTTCTGTTTCTACTTAGAGAAATAAAATTTTGCATCCTCTTTTCTCTCACTTTTCCTGTCCCTTTCACACAGGGAAAGGCATACGCTTACAGACACAAAAATGGACACGCGTTTCTCCATTTACAAAGGGCTTAATTTAGCCCTTGAGTGTGCACAGAAATCCTCCCTGCAGCAAAGTGATGTCAGACTATGTGTACCCCTGCAGTATATGGAAATCCTGGTTACCATGAGAACCAGACTGCTTCTTTGCTGAGGTTTCCGCACACTGCTATGAGGACGTGCCTCCATTTTGCCACGCTGAAGCAGCTCGGCTGCAGGATGCCCTGTGCCAGGCTGGGTGGCCCTGACACTCCTACCCTCCTGCCGGCGGGCCTCAGCTAGCTCCAGCTCTGCCACTGGAATGGAAAAGTGTCCAATAATCAGGATTACGTTTCTGAAGCAACATCCTTGCCAACTGTATTTCTTCCCCTTCTCTGCCCTCCATCCTGGAAAATAAAATAAAGTCGGAAGTTGCTTGGACTTGAGGCAGTATTAGAGCACACAATATTTTATTGTATTAGGAAAGAAATCAAAGCTATACCACCACAGTGAGATCTCAGGGGAGATTTATGTCTCCGAGCAGCCATTTTTCCAAATGCTGCGTACACATACAGCCTTTCTGAACACAATTAGAGCAAACACTGCTGTGATAAACGAACTTTGTGCTCCCATGCTAAAGGAAAAGGTCCGTTTCCCTTTTCACTGCTTTGCTAGGGATACAAACCCAACTTCTTCAGATACAGAAGTGCTTAGAGCTGATCAGTGAAAAAGGAAAATGCTGTGTTTTTTCCTCTGCAAGCATGATCTCTAGAAAAAAAAAAAAATCTTTGTGGCAAGACACTGAACTACGTAATATGCTTAGGCTGTAATGAATGAAAAGCCTCTATTACATTCTATAATTAATAGAAGTATAATATAGCAACAGGTAAGCTAACATTCATTAGAAGAAAGTGCTGTAAGGGAAATAGTTGTGTGTATTCCTGCTGGCTAACACAGAACTGATAGACCAGACAACCAAACCTAAATCAAAGCATAATGCCCCAAAAGCACTGCATATCAATGTAAGCCATAAAAAGCCAGGTTTAAATGGCCTAATTGCAGCATTTAATTTTTCTTTAGCACTCTGGAGAGCATTTGGGAGTCACAGAGACTCTTTCACAGGGAGCTAGACCCTCACATGTCTGCCACTGCAGCCCTATCACCTGAAGCTATCGGCTCTCTCTTTTCTCTAAGGAAGCCAGTCAATTAGCAATTAGGTTAAACTCAGCTCACCTGTTTTTATCGTGTGCTTTACTTGCATGTTTTGGCTTCCTTGTCAGACCCAATGTAGGCTTCTGTGCCTGAAATCTTGTCTGTTTTTTCTAACTGGATCAGCTAGCCTAGAAAAAGATATTAGCTCACTCTTATAAACCTGACAGCTGATTTAAAAAAAAAGAAAAATCTTTCCTTTTAACATTATGAGAGAATGAATGCAAAACAGCCATGAGCATGGTTGACTCAGGACTAGTTTTCAAATTTGAATGAATGGCACAGCAATTTTTTCCTGTTTGCCCAGTGCTACTCAACATAGAGCTGCACAGTTCTTACTTCAACCGGTAGAGGACAGTGGTGAATATACACACTATCAAGCCTGTCACTCATATTTTATATACATGAAGCAACTCCTCTGCGTGAAGTGCTGTGTTTCTTCCATCTCAAAAGTCAGTTCACGTTTATGAAATCTGTACATGTCAAAGGAATGCAGATTACAAATGTAAATAATTATGCTTCGTGTAAGTGGAGGGTATTTCTTATTTACGCAAAGCACCACTTGGGTCTCACTCAAAGATCTTGACTTGGTCTTTGTTCAAGAGGCTTCAAAGGTTTTCCTAAACAAAAGACAGACCTACGCTGCAAATCCAATAAGCATTTTGCTTATGTTAGGAATGCAGGACAGGCCTCTCAGTGTAATTATTTCTGTTCTTTAATATAATCCAGAGTCCAAGAAGGCAGTGAAGTTGCACAAAAGTTCACAGAGCTTTAGCCTGCATCAGGAGCAGTTGCAGTACCCACACTTTCAGGAACAAGTTATAGAAGAATACAGGTTTATACGCTTTTCAACTTTTCAGAAAAATTCTATAGTTGCTTTATCTATCTACCTCAATCCAGACTGTATACTTTTAGTGAAAGCTATTGGGATTTCTTGTGCAAGTACACCTGTATCTAAAGCCCCTGCACTGCAAGTTCACTAAGCTAAAGACTATGGCTTATTTTGACATGTAGAAAACATTCCTGTGAAAAAAAACCAAAACAACCAAAAACCAAACCCAAACAAACTC
Source organism: Burhinus oedicnemus (assembly GCA_008921705.1). NCBI lineage: Eukaryota > Metazoa > Chordata > Aves > Charadriiformes > Burhinidae > Burhinus > Burhinus oedicnemus. The sequence goes on along the minus strand of VFFE01009068.1, from coordinate 351,345 downwards.
AAACTTAGCTGCATGTTCCATTTTCAGTGACAGAGCTATAACACTTTATTGGTACTTGCAATATTATTTATCGTGGCCTTATGGCCTGAGATTTTTTGTTGTAGTTTTGTTTTTGCCACTTCAATGCCAAGTTAAGTAATGTACAACTGAGTTAAAAACTTTATACGATTTCCCAACACAGAGCACACAGGCAAAATATTTTGTGTTTTCGCTCACTTAAAGAATAGTAGCTTGAGGACAATGCTCAGAGAAGTTACAGGCTATATCAACCAGAAACAACATTTCAATGTTTATGTAAACTCTATTGCATGAGAGAGCACAGCTCACCCATTTCCATCATGTTACATTTTCAAAGTGACATTCTACAAAGCCCTGAAGAGACTAGCACATAACAAAGAGTGTCTCCCAGGGTCCCGTCTCTTCAGATTCATCTGCAGCAATACAAAACACCTATTAATGGAATATGTAAAGAGTGCTTGTTTACAAGGGGAGATGATCAGGAAACAATTTCTAAAGACCATGAAATAAAGAGACAAGACTTCACTCATATGAGTATTTAATCAACAAATATCATAGAATCACAGAATCATAGAATGGTTTGGGTTGGAAGGGACCTTAAAGATCATCTAGTTCCAAACTCCCTGCCATGGGGCAAGGACACCTTCCACTAGACCTGGTTGCTCAAAGCCCCATCCAGCCTGGCCTTGAACACTTCTGTGCCAGAAGGGGCACAGGGATGGGGCATCCACAACTTCTCAGGGCAACCTGTTCCAGTGTCTCACCACCCTCAGAGTAAAGAATGTCTCCCTAATATCTAAGCTAAATCTTCCTTCTTTCAGTTTAAAACTGTTACCCCTCATTGCTACACCCTCCCCATCTTTCCTGCAGGCCCCTTTAGGTACTGGAAGGCTGCTGTAAGGTCTCCCCAGAGCCTTCTCTTCTCTAGGCTGAACAACCCCAACTCTCTCAGCCTGTCCTCATAGCAGAGGTTCTCCAGCACTCTGATCATCTTCATGGCCTTCCTCTGGACCTGCTCCAAGAGGTCAATGTCCTTCTTATGTTCAAGTGCTTCTCCATGCAAATATCCAGCTCATATTCTGATCTTTTAGAGCATTGAAAAATATCTATATTCAATTAACACATGGCATATTGAGAGTTGTGATTAATATTTTCTTTTCAGGAAATGGAATATTCACCAGCTACAGAAATAAATGACCCTCTGGTTCGCTTCAGCATACATTTGGATTTTGAGTTTTGCATTAGGTTGCTGTTTGATTCTTTCCAAAAGTGGGACAGTAAGAGTTATAGGATCAACTATAATTGCAGGAATAGGCGCCTGACAGCAAGCATGGATCAAAACCTAAGCATTCCAGAGTCTACAGAGTGTCTGAAGTCCCATAGGTCTTGGAATTATGTCAGAATCTGAAATTGCCTTTTAAAAAATGCATGCCTTTCTAGACTTCACAGCTGCAAAGGTAAAGAGAGTGCAGCCAACTCAGTGGCACTAAGTGAGCCTGCAGACAGTCTGAATGAATCACGCTCGGAGTGGTGACCTATCACCAGCATCTCCCATCCAAGCCTAGTTGCTCCAGGCGCTCCTGTCAGCAGCAGACTCTGAACGGCTGGGCGGACTCCTCTTATAGAAGAGCAGAGCACCAAGCCATGTTAATTTGGTCCCAGTGGAGTTTGCCATAACAGTGAGTTTAAAAGTGTCCATATGACCTCCAAATTAATTTGTATTCCTGGCAGGTGCAAGTCATTGCATGATTTTCAGTAACTTGATTTGTGTGTCTAAATCACAAGGAAGCCATGTCATAGCTGAAATCTGTTTCTTATTCATACAGTTTTTCCTTATCTAGCAATACTTAACAGACAATAGTCACTAGGTAATATATCCTTTGCAGAAGTTTTGCTTATATCTGTATAAACTATCCTTATTTATATCTATAAACTAAGGATTTATGTTTTCAGATTATTGATAAAAGGAAAGACCTCTCGCATTGATGCAGAAGTCAAGGAATAGTTACACTAGTTCTTCCCTAGTTTGAATTCTACTATCCCTTTGCTTCTCTGTGCACAAAGCAACTACCAAATGCTGTTAAGATTGTATATATATCAACCCACAGGAACAGAAAAAAAATCTAAAACCTCGTATCTTTTTTCAGTAGACTGACCTGTGAAGAAAAAAAGGGGGTGGGGGGAGAAAAATTAGTACTTTAGATTTTTACCTCTTTCTTGTTTTCACTCCTCAAAGAGCAAGGGTGATTGTTTCCTGGAGTGAAAAGAAAAGGTTTAGTATCTTTATACCATGAAGAAAATTCACTGAGGCTGTTTGTGAGAAGCAGGAGGAGAGAAGGGGGCTGCCTAAATGCAAAGAAAGAGACACTTGCTCTGCCATCTGTTCCTGTGCACTGTCACCAGGCTGCTCTGGAGTGTAAGAGGCAGCTGCTCCCTTTTCCAAGACTTAATGTGAGATATTGGAAAGAGAACACCCACCCCCTAATTCTGACCGTGCCCACAAAGGATCACAGTAAGTTTATGGTACCCATTTATTTGTGATGCAGCCCCTGGTACAGTTCCCCTGACTGTGCTCTGCTGCCTCTTGTGACAGTGGCAAGCTGTATTTTCCCCTCAGGAGCAAACGCAAGTGGATTAACACTGTCATACTCTGCTCGGTAGTCTTTGCTTTTCATACGTTACCCTCGCTGTGTTTTATGTCAAAGATGATTCAGCAACTTGGTCCTAAGTTCAGGAGCAAACAAAGGGCTGCTTAAAGGAAGGAAATGAACAAAAGCCCCATTTGTTAAAAGGGAAAATAAATAACAGTCTGGCTGTTAAATGAAAGGAAGCGAGACCAATGAGGGATACAAAACTTACGATACCAGCTGCTAGAGTATGCACTGGGACTAAGGTTTGCCTTTGCCATCTGCAGAGTGCATTTCCTCAGCCTAAGAACTGGATCTTTGCTTTGCCAACATCACAGCGTCCAAGTGTAAATGCACCTTTTTGTTCCTTTGTTTTTTTAAAGCATTCAGAGAAAGCTCATTTAATGCTATTCATTTAGAAGTCTTTGTCCCTGTCACTTTCAAACAGCTTTCTTATCTCTTTGTTTCTAATAGCTCAGATTAAGTTTTCTCCATTGAGTAATCAAGATTTATAGGAATCACAAGCCAAGACTTAAGTGTTTGGTGACTGGGGTATTTCTGTCTTGCTTTATTTTATTTCTGTTCATAATTATGTTTTCTTTCTCTAAGAAGGCTGGATGAGATGACACTTCTTAAAGGAAAGGGGTAATTCCTTCTGCTGGAGGTCAGCTGAACTTGGCCAGAGAAAAGACAGCTTCCAAAACAATGTGCTGCAGGAGACAGGAAAAAATTGCTAGTAGTCAAGAACCTTGCATTGGGTTTATGTGGCAAGGTGTTGGTGGCCAGGCCAGGACAGCTGCAGGGATGGCTTGCTTCTGTGAGAAGACACCAGAAGCTGCCCCCATGCCAGACGGAGCCAGTTCCAGCTGGTTCCAAGATGGACCCACCGCCGGCCAAAGCTGAGTCCATCAGTGTTCTCATGCCAGAGAAGGTGGATGTGCCCTAAGGAAGCTGCAGCCTGTGGAGAGCCTACACTGGAGCAGGCTCCTGGCAGGAACTGTGACCCGTGGAGAGGAGCCCATGCAGGAGATGCCCAATGCTTTGAGCACTTAGACCCATCACATCCCTCCAGCTCTGCCGCACCGGTCAGTTGTGGGCATCATATGATGTTGTTGCATGGCTCTGCTCATGAGTTGGAGCTGTGCTCCCCCCCTACTCCACTCCTAACACTTTAAAACTAGATTGTCTGAGACACCTAAATATTTGTGTTTTGATAGTTTACTCTTCTAATAATTTGACAGAAACTGAAGGTTTATAGAAATTTACAGCTAATTTAAAAAATACTTCCCCAACACCTAGCTACACATCAACTTCCCTAATTTCACTAACAGGAAAACCAACTGTAAGGCACTTCTCAAATAATCATACCTGGCATGTACATCCTCCTGCTTTACACTGTTTCATACCTTCACCAAGACTCTTGGTAGGAGTCTTCTCTGCAATGCAAGTCCTAGCCCAAGTGCTCCTGTCAAAATATTCAAGGCTGAAAATGAGTGCTTTTAAACAGAGCCCAGAAACCCTTTCTCCCTTCATGTAGAATTCCCTGTGTCTCTAGCATCAAATAGCAGTGACTCCCTTTCTCACCCAGCAAAGCACATAAGCATATGATTAAAGATGCACAGAGCCTCATATGAATGACCGGAGATGCTTTCTCTCACAACAGATGAGTAAAGGATTAATTTATTGCATTCACTTAGATCAGGATGCTGTCCACGTAGCCAAGATGGGAAGCATGAAGGCTTTTTCTTTTTCACAGAATCACAGAATGGTAGGGATTGGAAGGGACCTCTGGAGATCATCTAGTCCAACCCCCCTGTCAAAGCAGGTTTAGCTAGTGCAGGTTGCACAGGAACACATCCAGGCAGGTTTTGAATATCTCCAGAGAAGGAGACTCCACAACCTCTCTGGGCAGCCTGTTCCAGTGCTCTGCCACCTTCCAAGTAAAGAAGTTTTTCTTCATGTTGAGATGGAATTTCCTGTGTTCCAGTTTGTGCCCGTTGCCCCTTGTCCTGTCGCGGGGCACCACTGAAGGGAGCCTGGCCCCATCCTCTTGACACCTGCCCTTTAGGTATTTTTAAGCATTGATGAGATCCCCTTTCAGTCTTCTCCAGACTAAACAGACCCAGGTCTATCAGCCTTTCCTCATAAGAGAGATGCTCCATTCCCTTGATCATCTTTGTAGCTCTCTGCTGGACTCTTTCCAGTAGTTCCCTGTTCTTCCTGAACTGGAGAGCCCAAAACTAGACACAGTACTCCAGGTGCGGCCTCACCAGGGCAGAGTAGAGGGGGAGGATGACCTCCCACAACCTGCTGGCCACACTCTTTTTAGTGCACCCTAGGATACCATTGACCCTTTTGGCTACAAGGACAAATTGCTGGCTCATGGTCAATTTGTTGTCCACCAGGACTCTCAGGTCTCTCCCTGCAGAGCTGCTTTCCAGCAGGTCAGACCCTAATCTGTACTGGTGCATGTGTTATTCCTCCCTAGGTGCAGGACCCTACAGTTGCCCTTGTTGAACTTCATTAGGTTCCTCTCTGCCCAACACTCTAGCCTGTCCGGGTCTTGCTTTCTGGTGTGTCAGCCACCCCTCCCAGTTTTGTGTCATCAGCAAACTTGCTGATTGTACACTCTATCTCCTCATCCAGGTCATTGATGAATATGTTGAACAAGACTGGACCCAGTACTGATCCCTGGGGAACACCACTTGTTACAGGCCTCCAACTAGACCCTGTGCCACTGATCACAACCCTCTGAGCTCTGCCATTCAGCCAGTTTTCAATCCACCTCACTGTCTACTCATCTAACCCACACTTCCTAAGCTTACCTATGAAGATGTTATGAGAGACAGTGTCAAGAGCCTTGCTGAAGTCAAGGCAGACAATGTCCACGGCTCTCCCCTTCATCTGCCCAGCCAGTCATGCCATCATAGAAGGCGCCATCATAGAAGGCTATCAGATTGGTCAAGCATGATTTCCTGTTGGTGAATCCATGATGACCACTCCCAATAGCATTCTCTTCCTCCACATGCTTAGAGATGACATGCAGAATAACCTATTCCATCACCTTTCCGGGGATGGAGGTGAGGCTGACTGGCCTGTAGTTTCTCAGGTCCTCCTTCTTGCCTTTTTTGAAGACTGGTGTGACATTGGCTTTCCTCCAGTCCTCTGGCATCATGTCTCCTGTTCTCCATGACCTTTCAAAGACAATGGAGAGCAACTTCACAGTAATATCTGCCATTTTTTCTAACACGAAGGAAATGGGCATGTTTCATTTGCACAACCCTGATTCCAGAAGGCAAGAATATCTCTACCTACGTTTACCTATGCATTATGCTATAGATTGCAGTGGGAAAGGCACATATAGAAAAATAGTCTTTTGATGTGGATATTCAATTCTGGATGGTGATGTCTGGGGCTGTGAGTTCTGTGGAAATGTAGAAAGGAATTCTTTATACTAATGCAGACCTATGACAATAATTAATGGTAATTCTGGTCCCATTTTCAGTCCATAAGAAGACATATTTTAGTGAAATCAGGGATGACAAGGCTTGAGTCCTAATGCAAACCTTACAAATGTATGTAGATGCAAATAGCTTGTCACCACGAGGAATCTGCCAACCGATGTTCAGAATAGCCCAGCCTATTTCTAATATATCTGAAATCTGAATTTGTTTTGTTTCCATGTTATTTCAAGTGAGTAGGAATTTATTTGTCAATTGTTTCTGGAACATGGTGTATTCAAAAGCCTGGTCTAATTTATATAATTACATATAAAGATATGTGTGCATGTGCATACATATGCATTATTTCTCCCTACAAATCTTACCTCTCTTCTAACATCAAATCATTAGCCTACAACACAGAACCACACGTCCTTATCTCATTCTTTTGCATGTTCAAACCTAATTTGAATGGTTATTTGTTTCCAGAAGCATATTGCCTTCTCTTGGCAGTTGTCCTGTATTGCTGCAGTTTCTGGTAGTCTGTTTGTGACACGTTGGCAATAACATTTGAACTCTCTTAGAATGCTTATCTTAGCAATATCTATTAACTTGCACCTATAAATAAGGTTTCTTTTTAGAAATCTGGCCTGTTTTACATCCCCATTTCTGTCAAAGTGAAAGCATAAGGGAAACTGAGCACTTTGGTGCAGAATCACTCATACCCTGTAATTTACTGACATATTCTAGGACTGAAAACAATGTAGAAATGTAATGAGATGTTTAGTTAGAGGGTTATTAAAATTGTTTCATTAATCAACAAACATGCTTTTTTTTTTTTTCTACATCTGGGACATATTGTAGATATCCAAGTAATTCAAAACTGCATTTTGTGACTGTCATTATGTGAAGATGGTTAAACATATCTTGTGAAAATAGGAATTGTGTTTCTCCTCAACCCATGCAAGTTTTCACATATTCTCATTTGCATCAGCAGTATGGTACCTGTCCTTTGCATCTGATTTACATTCTGCTGGAGTTTACTCTGTGAACTGTAGTCAACCCCACCCCCAAGTTTTGGTCTTTTGTACAAATATCATTACTTTTCCAGGGTATTATAACAATGACATTTATTCTGTGTAGTCCATACCTGTAAAATTACATCATGTCAAGTTTCTTCTCTCTATCTGTGTTAATGTCCTACAGCAAAAAATCAGCAATGCGCTTTTTCATTTTTAGTTGTCTGACTCCATGGATGCTTTACTTTTACTGAGTAACATTAATACTATTATATACTTCTGCTTTACATATAACTTTTGCCTCCCATCTGTAGTATTCCTGTTGCATTTGGGTATGACCTATGTCCACTCTATCTTACATTTTTTCTGTGGCTTCTTCTCCTACAGGGCCCACCCCCCTTTTAGAAACCTTCATATTCGCTTTTCACTAAGTATCTTTTACTATCTAGATATTTCATCACGGAATATGTGCCTACCCTAGTCCCCCCAGAAAGTTTCCTTTTTCATTCCTCATTCTTTTATGAAGGACATGTTCTTCCTTGTTTCTTACAAAGGGCGGGACCCAGCTTTTCAAAACAGGTGTTCAGGATCTTCCAATGCAGCTTAAAAGAACAAAAGGTCAAATTCAGCTGCAATGGATAGCATCTTGTCTCAAAGGGAAGAATTTGATCCCAAATACTTTTAAGAAAGAAAAGGGGGGGGAAGGAAGCATGTGAAGAAGAGCATGTCTAGGTAAGTAACTTGCCTTTATTGACTTTTTTTTTTTTTTTTTGTTAAAAAGACAGGTCTGAAAGATGACATAACAAGCAAAAGACTATGGCACTGCAGTAGGCAGTGGTGATGTTGCTTTTAAAAGATGATGTTTATGGGTTGGGTTTTTTTTTTAGGATGCATCAGAAGGGAATTTAGATAAGAAGAAAATATTATATTACTAAATAAAGTGCTTGCCTCTTCCAGGTATGTACAGGTACAAAACTTCCTAGTACAAAAAAAAGGAGAGAATTTGTATCCCTAGGGATAACAGATTCCCTGGAACAGGAAAGGAAGAGGAATAAATTCTGTCCACTTCAGAGCTATAACTTTTTTTCAGTTACATCTCTCCACTGGAGAGTCTCACACAAGAAGTTCAGATGACTGAGGGATCAAAAGATACTGCTTCAGCTACGTGGTATCTCTGTTGCTGCTTTACGGTCCGTGAGGGTCATTACTTTCACTACCTTCATAATGTTTGTGTTGGGTAATCTGTAAACCAGTATTCAATAGTGACTCCATTTTGTAGCTGCAGTCATATTCTGCTTAGCCCAGGACAAACATGTACATAATAAAAATATTGTAAACTCATTTGAAAAAGACAACTAGATTTTCGATTATTTTAGGTGTTTTCCAGGGAATAGCACCTAGAGAATTAACAGAAGCATGTGGAGGGAAAAAAGAAAAAGTAAAAACCCTTCTTCTTGTGTAATTCCTTGCAGTTTACCTCTACTTGAGAATTATAGTTCTTGGTTTTTTCAGTGCAAGCTGGTAGAGTATATGCATTTATTTGATTTTTCACTGTTTCATCTGAGAGAGCTTGTATTTTCTCATAAAACTACTGAAGGAAAGAAATTAAGGCAGGATGATAGAAAGTAACTTTCTCCATTCAGCTGCCCCACGTTTCTGAAAAATGGGACATTGAGGACCAAACACAATCCAACCTTTGTAGATCAATGCCCTCTTTAATTTAAAACACCATATTCCTATCAGCTGCTATTGATAAATTAAGACATAACTGTACTACATATTCCTAGATCATTAGAAGACTCTGAGGAAAGAAAAAAACCAAACCCTCAGTCAGCAATGGCATTCATTCAAATTATTAAACTATCCTTTCTCAACTGGGTAAAGTCGGAAGTAGGATGATGCACAATGGTGTTGATTAAGTTATTGTACAACTCTCTTCTATACTACTGTATAACTGTAGACTGATGATGTAACACTGAGAGGATTTCTGATCTTTGAACTACTTCACTTTATCAAATGTGACTAGACAAAGTGTTGTTTAATTTTATTCCTTTCAAACCCTGCAGTGTAATGAAGGGGACTAAATCTTGAAACACAGTTTTCACTTCCAATTTACGTTAACAATATATATGCTGTGCCTGTAATATCTGCCAGCTGAGGTTGTAAGTTGTCCCATGTAACATCTAGAACATTAAATAAGTGTTTTCACAATATCAGGGACACATTTTCATAATGCCCCAGTAAAGGTTAATGTTAACTGCAGTGATCTCTTAGCCAACCCTATACAGAGCAAGTCCTGAGAGAATACATATTAAATAAATTAATTACACTTCAGCTATATTAATTACATGTTAATCTCGCTATCTTTTCCCTCCACCATCTGTCACATGATATGGCACAGTTAGTCAAGCCACAACTGGTAAACAGAATTATAAAAATGGGATTTGTAAGGATTATAAAATAACCGGATAATATCATCACCAGTAGCACTTACAAAACCAGGGTTTTTTTCCCCATGCAATTTTGTATCACATCAACTGCTTATCACAAAGGTGAGGTAGGAATTTCCCCTATATATCCAAAAAAGAAATGACAGATTTAACATCCAAGAAGACTGCTTTCCTAGCAGAATGTAAAACAGCCTAAGGCAAGGGAGTACAAATTAAACACATAATGCCATTCATTACTTAGGACTCCCATGTGTTAATGAAAAATTGCCATTTGTCTTGCTCTTATTTATGACACTCATCTTGTAAATTTTATGCCTCTAAACACTCACTTTGAGCTCCATATTTGGAATAACACAAAAATTGTCAAGATAGGGAAGTCAAAATCTTGTTCAGACAGGTTCCACTTCCAAGTGGTGATTCCAAACAGTTTTGGAGCCTGTACAGCCTCTGAGTTTGTGCACGTTTGTAGCTGCAACTAGCTTTCTGGTCGCTGTTTATGAGTATAAATAGCGAAGACTGAAAACTAGAAGGCTCCAAACAGACATCCCATTAAAAAAACTAGGCAGCTGTATAACATCTCCATCCTTAAAAAGTCTGATTCTCTTTTAAATAAATAAATGAATAAATTCCTATCACAACCTGCCTAATGCCTGAATGTTGCAGCATACCTTAAAGTCAGGAGGTAATTCAACGGCATAATTCACATTTAGAATCAGAAATTCCATCTCCATTGCCTCTGCTATAATTGTATACCTAGTAGTGCTGCCCAGACAGAGTAGAGCAATCAAAATCAGAGAACGAGTCAGCAGGGATCTCAAGGACTGGTGACAAGGGCAGCAACAGACGGATGCTGCAGAGGAGGGCCTAATGCACCTTGCAACTATATAATAATGTCAAGGAGATGTATTGGTGAGCTGCACACGAAGCATGGCAATAAACCATAGCGATTTCATCTTGCATGTGTTACTGACCTTTATGTCCAAACCTCTTCTGGTTCGGTCAGGACAATTCTTTATACATACGTATAAATGCAATATGACTGTGCAATGCTCATTTTTTAGCACTCTTGCTGGCATAATTTAGGACCACAACAGCTAGCATGATCTCAAACTTCTAAGTACAGTTTTGAGGGTGATGCAGGCCAGAGACTGTTACACCATTTCTCGTCAGTTTTATGTAAGATAAGAATTATTTTATTTTAAGCACACAAATAAAAGCTTTTGTTATAAGCACAGCCCTCAGCATGGCTTTTCCCCCATCTCAATTAGTGTTTTCTCAGTCCATGCTCAGACAGATGATCTTTGACCTTTTCTTCTACTCACTTATATGTAATATATATATGACAAACCACGATGAGCTTAATAAAAGCCCAAGGTCACCTACATGAACTTTAATCTTTACCAAATGTATATATGGTCTTTATAAACAGAATTTGACAGGTTGGAATGATGATTTAACACCATTAAAAAAACCCCTAGCTTATTAAAAGCCATATATGGCAGTGTTTGATTACTGCAATATGCTGCATTTGAAATTCATGTGTTTTCTATTAATAGAAGGGCCAGTTCTTCAACTGTTACTTATTCATATTGACACTAGTGCATGCTAAATGGAGCAGTGTGTATCAGCTATGTTTTCTGTATAAAGAGCTACTTCTGATGAGACTGGAGGGCAATGGTTTGAATCCATAGATCTCATTTTTGTGCTTTTCATTCCTTAGAATCAGCCACAGTTATGGAAATGCTACAGATTTGCCTCTGTCTTGCTGTAAAGGTTAAAACTGAAAGTGGTTAATTCGATCAAGTAAAATTTTACATGTGTTTTCATTATCAGTTCAGTTCTGAGGGATTAAATGTTTTCTTCTAATAAAGAGTTTTAAAATCAGAATCAACTTAAAATGCCTTTGCCATAAATATTTCTTCAGCTTGAAACTATACACAGAATCAAGTGGTAATCACGGCCACAGTATGGCTATTTAGTTGGAGGCCTGTTTGAAAAAGAATAGCACAATCTAACTAAAATAAATTGGATTTCCTGTTTTTTACTAAATTCTTGTATTTCCACCATCTATGCAGCACAAATTCTGTGTGTTACCCACATGTGTACACACGCATTTGGACAATATTTTTTAACTCTGTTGATAGATGAGCAAACTGAAGAAGAATGACTGCTTCCATAACCCATTTGGAAACATACTGAAATAAAAAATTTCAATTGGAAAAATACTTCTGTTGGAAGAGACAGCTCTGTCTACTACTAAAGTATCTGGTGGGGTAGTGTTCTGAATTTTTCTGATTTTTCTGTGACAAGAATTTTTCTGTTAAAGTCAGACGTTGAGCTGCAATAATTTTAAGATTAATTTATTATTGACTATTGTATTATGACATTCAATTAAATATGATGAAAATGAATGAGATTTAATAACAAAATGTTACTGTGTAATTAAAAT
>VFFE01009068.1:297779-339322 GCA_008921705.1 Burhinus oedicnemus | reverse complement strand
AGCAAGAAGAAGAAGAAAAAAAAAAAAAAAGGCTTGTTTAGAGGTTGTGGTTCTTTAAGAGTTCTTGGTTGGCACCAGACCCTGAGTAATGAGGAAATGTCCGACTCAATAACTATAAAATGGATTGAATCAGCTCACAGAGATGCAACATTGGAAGAAGTGCTGACTTTTGTTATTTCACAACTGCTAGACGTGTCATAAACTGGAAGTTAATCAATTCTGAAAGTAATTGTGGAGCACAGTTAGGAAAGAAAAGCTGACTTGAGGGGCGGGAAAGCATGTTCTCAAGTGTTGAAAGAGGGACTCAGCACATTATATGATTTTTTTAAAATTTTGATAAAGCAGATGTTTGTATAGTATCTGATACAAAATACTAATTCCTGGTTTACTGATGAACTAATCAGAAATAAACATTCTGAAGGTGGTGAAGGAAGTAGCAAACCATAATCCAGATATGAAAAAAAAACAAAACGAAAAAAACCCTGTAACTTTTAAAAGGTTCACTGAGCGGATGCAAAAAAAAGTTGATAAATTTTTAAAGTCCCAGAACTATGTGCTTGGAACTGGAAGTATCCGTTTACTATGTAGCATTTCTCTCCGTTCCAACCAAGGGTGATTTCCTCTTTAAAAAGGTACACGTGTGACAAAAAGAGCCCAGGAACCACTTAGCCACAAAATTCAAGTACTTCTAAGGCTCCAATTGCCATTCGGTCAGGTGTCTTACAATATTCCATCTATCTACGTGCACAGGACATCTGCAACTCATTTCCCCACTTGGAAAACAGAGCCATGTTGTGAAAAGCATGATATGCAAAGTTGCACAAAAGCTCATGGCAAAGAGAAATCTCATCTTCCAGCTAGCCTTTTTGCTAACCTCTGGATTATTCACTAAAGGGGAGGAACAAATGGAGTTCAGTCTCAAAGAGGTTTTTAAAACTAAGGTGATTTATTTCTCTGGTATATATACCAAATTATTGATGAAAATACTGTGTTTCTGAGAAGAAGCTTGAGATCAAATAATATAATTATTGGTAACTTAGCAACTGAGACTGAAAGTTATGTAGTCTCCATCCTTGGAGGTTTTTGAAACCAGACTGAATATATTCCTGAGCAACCTGGTCTGATCTCACTGTTGAACCTGCTTTGAGCAGGAATTTGGAGTAGATACCTCTGAGGCCCCTTCTTAAATGACTCTAAGAATTAGCTGCAACCATCTCTCCAAAATCAAGCACAAGGTCTAATAGTATCTAAACACAACTTTTAAGGCAAAGTTTTCCACTTCCTATCTTAGGAAGTGCAGTTCAGAAATATGTGCGTGGTTTAAAGCAATCACTTGAGAATGCAACATCTCTAAAAGTTTGTGGAGTTCAGATGTAGTAGTGGAGTTTAGATCTTCAAAGGATCACTGCTTGACAAGGAAGAGGTTAAGTAGTATCCTATGCTGTAAACAGTTCTGTTCATTTTAACATGACTATCTGGTGAGCTAACAACAGCTCCATGTGTTTAAGGGTACCAAAAATCAGTGATTGCAGGTTCTGCCACCTTACCTCCAAGAAGTCTAACTATAGGGAGTAATGAAAAGTCAAAGAGCCAAAACTCTACTTGTATGTGTAAACGTGGAATCACAGAATCATGGAATTTTCAGAGTTGGAAGGGACCTCTAGAGATCACCCAGCCCAACTCCCCTGCTGACACAGGAATGCCTACAGCACATTACTCAGGACTGCATCCAGGCGGGTCTTGAAAATCTCCAGAGAAGGGGACTCCACAACCTCCCTGGGCAGCCTGTTCCAGTGCTCTGTCACCCTCACCATAAAGAAGTTTTTTCTTGTGTCTGAATGGAACTTCCTATGTTCCGACTTGTGCCTGTTGCCCCTCGTCCTGTCACTGGGAACCACTGAAAAGAGTCTGGCTCCATCCTCCTTCAACCCACTTAGAAGCAAGAATAAGGTCTCCCCTCAGCCTTCTCTTCTCCAGGCTAAGGAGTCCCAGCTCTCTCAGCCTTTCCTCAGTAGCAGTGTCTGCTACTTCTTTCAGTGATGCTACTCACAAATGCAAACCAGGGTTCCCGAATCTGGTGGGTAATGCCTCTCATCAAAAGCCAGAGCGCAGTACCATTTTTACCTTTTCTCTTACCAGGCCCTATCATGAATGTTGTATTGATTCTAAGGGAAGTGCAGAGGTGTGAAGTGCCACACAGCCTGACTGAGCCTGTCAGAAGGCATTAGTGTGCCCCACACAGAAGCAGAGTCTGTGGTAGGCAGAGATATGTGGTAGGCAGGATGCACCCATTTGGCCCTACGTATAGTCCTACTTTTTAGGCTGAATTCTTTGACTTGCTCCTCTTCATCATGGAACTGGCTAACATTTCATAAGCTTCTGGCTGAAAAATTACCTCTCTCATTAGAGCCAAAAAGCATATTTTAGCACTAATGCAGACTTCTGTGGTTTTGGATAAAGGCTTGATTTTCCCCTTGTCTTCCCCCCAAATCTGCCATCCATGTGTTATTTATTATCCTGGGAAGAACTTCTGTGTCAAAAGTTCTGTTCAAATTAAAGAACAATTTGTGAAAGGATAAGCAAAGAAAATGTCTTTCTTACTTTCTACACAAGGTACATTCATGTTTATCAGTTTTAAACTATTATTTCAGTTAAAAAGGACAGATGCATTTCCTGGGCTTGTTCTACATTTGAAGGTTTTGTACAATATAGTCATTAGTTAAGGACTTGAAATAAATCATACCCTCGCTAAAACAGATATATTGGCAAAAGAACTGTGGCAACTTGTTTAACTTACTGAACAGAGTTCATTTACTAGGACAAGCTGTATATTTAACAAGACCTGGGAAAGGTAGGAATACCTCGAGGTGCAAACATGTTTTTTAATGTAGAAAACCTTACTCATGGTCTGAACATTCCCCTAATATATACAGACATGAGCTCAAAATTGCTTCTATGAAAGAGCACAATTTCTTTTACTTGACTGAGGTGTTGGAACATAGTGAGTAAAATTACAAAATGTTGTTAGTGAAGTAACTGTAATTCACACATAATCCCAAATAACTGAGTTGACAGTCTGTAATTACAATGCAAAGCATCTTCTCATTAAAGGCTAAAATATAAATAGGACTGTTCATAATTTTCTTAATTGATTCTCTCTTTAAACATTTGACAAAAAAATTGTACTTGTGGGAATCATCATTTTTTGACATCTCTCATTCTAACAAATTCCCAAAAGCAGACTAATGAACTAGAGGGAAGGAACCTCCTCCATGTCCACCTTTTCACAGTCAAATTAAGAAAATCCACATCATACCTCATACTACAAAGGGTAAAGTGACAGCCCATCCATTGGGCACAGAAACAAAAGAGTGTGATAAATCATAGACTCATAGAATAATTGAGGTTGAAAGGGATATTTGGGGATGACCTGACGCAACCCACCTTTCCCAAGCAGGGCTGACTTTGAAGGTATGGCTTTGCCCAACTGCACACAAACTGGGCTGCAAAGAAAAGGTTGAAATTTTGCATCCAAAGAAGGAGTTAGCAACTACTACCAGGGGAAAAAAACCTAAAATAGTAACACCTTTCTGATCCAACTATAGAAGTGGGTATTAGCTCAACCAGGAGAGGAAAGCTTCTCAAACACTGTTGCAGACACTTACTTGAAAGGGTCCCCCATGCAGTGCTAGCAGCTGATTCACAAATGAAACATCAAAAGGTCCACCGTGAATTTTAGTGTTTTTCAACTGAGTATCAATTTGATTTCATTTAGTTCAATATTATAGTCAAATTAATTTCCACTTTTTAAAGAACTTTTTTCTGCTTACAGTCCTGTAAAAAGTATCAAGACCATTTTCTTTAGAACTCTTACAAGTTAAAACAATGGGTTTTTTTGATTTTTAAGATTACTTTTGAGTTGACATGTTACGTGCCAGTTTTCCATGTACGTTTTTTATTAACCACGTCACACCTTCAAGCAGGTTTATAATGGAAACCTTAACAATGGTGTCCACTCTGCTGGATTCCAGACTCTGCATCAATGGATGCTCATAAAACTTAAAAGTGTATCAGAGATACTAAGAAAAGCAAAGTACAGAGTACTAGTGTTTGGGGTACTTTCCGGGGAAACAAGATTTGAGAGCTTAAATTTCTTCAGGCAAAGAAATTTGGTGCCCCACACTCTGAGTAAGTTGTCTACCCATCGGCAAGTGGGTCAGTCTTCTCACGTCACTTTACTAAAAGCATTTACAAACCTCTTAAATTTTGTAAATTCAGCCAGTGAAGGTCTCAAGGGTCAGTATTGAATAACATTAGCTGGCCACCTGAAGTTTCCTGCTGCCTACTACCTCTTACTTTTAGTGCCCAATTGAAAAAAAAAATAAAATTATATCTCTCACTTTGTGTTTTACTTGAGTTTTCTGTCTCAGCATGGTAAACAAGTAGCCAAAGTCATTGTCCTAATTTTGAAGCTAACATTTTTTTTAGAGTTGTAAAACAATGGCCAAAATAGAGCTATCAAATGAAAATTCTGTAGTAAAATCCATAATTGGGTTACTTAGAATAGATGCCAGAGCTCACAGTAGAACAGATGCTGCTGAAGCTTTATTCATCAAAATTATGTAGTTTTACTGAATCAGTGGAACTGAAAAGGATAAGGATACATGCAGTAGGCAGTGTTTAGCCCTTCTTAAGATAGAGATAATAGAAAGCAGTACTAGAAAATAATGAAAAAGCTTTCTGAACTATAAACCTTTATTTTCTGTTTTAATTTTTTCATATGCTGTTTTCCTGATCCCTCTTTATCAAACTGTTTGGGATTTTTTTTATGTTTTCACTTTATTCCTCTGTGTCACCTGACTTTAAATTCCCATGGTTCTGTCCAAATTTTTCTTTTTTTTCTTTTCCAGTAAATAAAGAAAATAATTTTCTGATATAAAATAAATAAGTCAAAACTAGACCTTCAAAATATGGGATTTGCAAGTTTGCACCTTCTTTGCAAGTTTTCATTTAGTTTTCCTCATTACTGTAATGACCTCCTACTTAGTCCACACAGTACAAGTGCATATGTGAGTTCAAACAGAACACAATAGAGAGAGAAAATTAAACTAACCTAAAATTTGATTTGCAATAGTGATGTGAATACAAACAGAAATTTTTGGTATTGAACTTTTTGAGGAGATCAACATTTATTGGCAAGTATTCTATGTTCTAACAAACTCATCTGCTTAAAATTTAAATCTCATGCATCTGTTTCCTTCCAACGTTACAAGAATAACCAAATGAATTTTGTCATTGCTCAAGTAGACCTTATTTTGAGTGATGATACTCTTTTAGTCTTAACTGGACCATGCTCTAAACAAATCAATATCTTCATTTATTGTTTTCGATATCAGTCCTAGAGAAATATTCACAGTAAATTAAATAGTTTACATTAAAACAGCTCTACAGTTTTAAGCTTACTGCAGAGATGGATTATGTATGTCCCTCATTTGGGGCATTTGTCTAAATTGCCTATTTAACTAAAAGCACAAAATAGCCTTTCAATTTCTGCATTGACTTATGAAGTACTGAAGATTTTTAGTACTGTTAGCAAATTTCAGCATAAAATTCCAGAGGAGCACTGGGAGAAGTGTAAAGTGATGTACTTGTCATTTTACCAACACTTCCCTCTTTTTTCAGAAATGTCAAATGTCACAGGCAGTGAGTGCTCTGCTGCGTTTCCTTGCATAGTACCTCCCAAACCTTTGGTCACATCCTCTGGTTAAACCAGCTGACTTGTCCTGAACACAGTGTCTGCTCCCTTGGATGAAGGTAAAATCCATGGGGCAGGACAGGAACTCCCTGTCATAGGAAATACGCTATTTATGCCATTCTGCCATAAAGCATACAAATGGTAAGATTAATAACTTGGGAATTTTAGCTATGGTGGTACCATTAGTCACAAGACACCCATGGAAAAACTACTGTCTGCCAGTGCCTTTTTGAAGGCAGGCCATACTTATGACTGTTTTCTCATAGTTAACTTCATTAATTTCTGGCAATTGTCCTCCTTTTTTTAATTTGCATTTTAACAAAATGCTGAGAATTTGAATAGATATTTCCTCATTGCACTCATCCAGTGATTCTGCATGTGCTTCTTACACTATTAATATTTACACGCATTTTTCTTTAAATACATATCAGTGTACCTAGTGACAACATTTGACAGCAAGCTCAGACCTTTATAGCAATGCTCCTCCAAAGCTGAACAAACCTGGAAGGAGAGGTCTATTTTTAAAAGAATTAGAAGGAAGGAAATCAGCCCCAATCCTGCACACACTTAAGCACCTGCAGAACTTAATGATGTGAATACTCAGTTGGAGATCAATAACAAGCATTTAGCATACAGTTAATGCATTCTTCAGTGATTGCAAGGTCAAACTCGCGTCTCCTTATTTGGGTAGTAGCAACACCTTAAAGATATGAGATATAATGCACTTTAAGACATCATTTTAGCATCCATGGGCATTTCCAAGTACTACTGATCCTACAATTGAGGAAAAAATTGGCATCTCTTTGTCGCTTTTATTGCTAGATCAAGTATCACTCAATAATAGTCACCATTGCAAGCTAGTTAACATCAATGGAAGGCATTTTGAAATACTATTCTGGGATGTATCTGTATTTCCCTATATGACTATAAATTGAGCTCTGACTAGTGTAAACTAACTGTATTCTTAAAGCAAAAAAAAAAACAAAAAACCAACCAACCAACCAAACAAAAAAAAACCAAAAAAACCCAAACACAGGCAACAAACAAGCCCCCAATTTTTGATGCTTTCTTTTCACCTGCAAAATACTTCTGTAACACTTCCTATAACACATATGTAATAATCACTTTCCCACGTTTCACAGTTTTATTGTCCCAAGCCATAAACCACCCACACAGCCAGCAAGCACACTGGAAGACAATTCATACAGCATGGAGCATTCTATCTGCTTTTATTATAAGCTTGTACAGTTGCAAAAAATCTGTGTATTGGAGGGAATATTTAGAGAAAAATATCAATACCTCGTTTACTTTTGCTCATATCCCTAGAGGCACAACGAAAGTTCAGAACACAGATCACGCTTTCCCATTCTGTGCAAAAGATAAAAAAGGAAGTAACTGAAATTTGTCTCTGGATGATGCAAGGAATCAGAAGAAACAGAAAACATCCAAGAACCAAGCAGGAAGTTAAGCTGACAATGACATCTTGGTAGAGAAGAAAAATGGCAACACGCTGATTTTTGTTCTAGGGAGGTTGAGAGTTGGCTAACTTTTCCTACGCTCAGCAGGGTATAATTGCAACAGAGCAGAGCAAAATGAACAGCCCACCCACAAGTGACTTCAAGAACATATCATATTATTTGTTTTAGTGTAAGCATTCTTTTACTTGGCAGATCTGTACATGTATTAAATATATTCAGCTCTTTCACTCTTGTTTCCTTTTTCCATTGTAGAATTTGAATTAAGACATCATCTTCTCCTTCATTGTTTGCCAATATTCAAGGCAGAAATATTGTACTAGAGGCATGATGAAAAAGAGGATTCATTAGCAAAAACCATCAATATACTTTTGTGTCCTTAAAAACCCACTCATAAAGGAGAAAGTGGGCTGCATTAATGGCATAAATAAGTCTATACTTAGCAGAGGAACACATCTAATTTTGTATAGTTTTAAATATATATGTACTATATTTCTTAATTTAGAAATCTTCAAAGGATTTGTTACAAAATCACAAAAAAACCCTCAGGGCAGAGTAACGTACAATACAGAGTTTAACAGTGTACACGTCACTTAAGACTAGATTGATTTAAGAAACTGAGGCTGCCAGAATAGGTGGAAGACATACTCACAGAACCATGGTGTGACAAAAAGCCACATACCTTGTCAGAATTGGAAACGGTTGTGTGTTGATAGGACCTAATACTATCCTTGATATACTATCAAAGAAAAATACAAACAGTATAAAGTTGTATCATTCAAATGACAGAAATAATCAGAATTCAGAGAAGTGTTGCACAGGGCAGCACCAAAAGTAAATCTTCACTTACCTACTGATCTGAGAAATACAGTCTTAAAGACTGTGTGGAGGGTTGGCCTTGGCTGGCTGCCAGACCCAGCCGCTCTCTTACTCCCCCTCCTCAGCAGCACAGGGGGAGAAAATAAGATGGAAAAGCTGCTGTTGAGATAAAGGCAATTTAATAAGAAAAGCAAAAGCTGCACATAGAAGCAAAGTAAAAAGAGGAATTTATTCACTACTTCCCATCAGCAGGCAGAAGTCCAGCCATTTCTAGAAAAGCAGGGCCTTGCTACATGTAGTGTGCACATAGTGTACACTTGCTTGGGAAGATAATTGCCATAACCAAGAATAGCCCCACATCCTCCTCCTTTCCCTCAGCTTTTGTTGCTGAGCACAACATCATGTGTTATAGAATATCCCTTTGGTCAGTTTGTGTCAGCTGTGCTGACTGTGTCCCCTCCCAACCTCTTGCCCACCCCCAGCCTACTGGCCTTTGGGTGGAAAGGAGCTGGAAAGAAAGCCTTGACACTGTGCAATCACTGCTTGGCAGTAGCCAAAACACTGGTGTGTTATCAACACTGTTCTAACTACAAATGCAAAGCGCGGCACTATTTGAGCTGCTATGGGGAAAATTAACTCCATCGCAGCCAGACTGATAGTGTTAATCCCAGGAGAAAACACGTTAACAGAGAGACAGCATGATCCAAGGGTTTAAACAAGATATATGTAATTGGTATTGCATAGCATTGTGCTAACAGTTGCTTTAGATGCGTATACACAAATGGATAATGTAGTTGTCAAAAGCTGCCAGCAAAAATACCTTCCCATACTCTTTCCTTTTGCCTCTTCACCAAGAACTTGCTTGGACTGGAGAGAAAGTATGAGATTAAGAGCTATCTCGCTGCTGCTCCTCTTTTCCACGGAAATCGTGGTTGCGATAACCTAGGTCAAGATGATCAAAATGAAAATAATCCCTTTTCAGCAAATCATGTCCTATGCGAAGCAACAGAAAAATATTCAGCACATATTCATTTTTTCTGGATGTACCTACAGCCTGAAGAAATACAGTAAAGATCAAAAGCTATGAGCAACAAAGATGTCCAAACTGAACGTGCTCCAAAAGATAATGTTGTAGCTTGAGTATTTTGATTTTTTCTCCTCTTGCTTTCAAAGAAAGCTGCCTTCAGGCTTAATCCTTGTGTATCAAAGGGAACAAACGTAATAGAAAATGTTTTAGAGAGAATTTTCACACTGGGAGATGTTATAAGGTGCTTGTTTCAACCTCTTATTGAAAGGTTTTTCCAAGCCAAGCTTATTTCAGGCTTGAGATGAACGTGGAAATGTTCACCACACTGGTCTATCTCCTTGAGAAAATGGATATAGCTGTCTCCTCTCCCATCTTCAGGGCTTTGTGGCCTGTGAACTGTGAGGGAGTCTGGGCCATTCTTGCACCTCTGCATCTCAAGAGCTCTTTTGATCTCTGATAATCACTTTCTTTGGGAGATAAATAGAAGAATCCCAACTCACCCACTACTCTCAGCGTTAACAGAGGGATGCTTGTGAAGCCTGTTACTCAACTTTTCTTATTGATTCCTGGGACCATTCCTACATCTTCTCTGTTCTTGTAGAAGCCTTTTTCTCCCCTTTTCAGAATTTCTTTCCCACATCTGTATGAGGAATTTCTTAAAAATCAATTATTTGGAAGCTGCTTCTCAATAGTTACCCAGACCCTTGATCTCAACTCCTCCTCTGGAAGTAGACACCTACAACTCAGTTGGTTCAATGCCAGATCCTGGGTTCCAACCTCTTCCAGAGGATGCCCTCTGTCAGGCCAGACTCTGAAGATGCCAAATTTCCCTGCTTACCTAAGGAACTGCATAGATGAGCCTTCCTGCCCCCTACTACTGCGCCCCTCTTCTTATATCCATCAGAGATCAAATAGGATAACTATAGAGGGCCGTCCCTTCTTCGGGACATGACAGGTAAATCTACCCCATTACGAGATGTTTCCAGGTCTGTTTCCTCCCAAAGGAGTGAGGGAAGTTATCCCACGCTCCCTGGTTTTCCAGGAGTCCTGCTGTCATTGCTAGCTAGATGCGAACAACCAACATAGTGCATTCTTCCAGCCGCCCCTCAAACTTGAGATTACTTCCCATTAATATCTGCATAGTTAAATTATTATTTCCCTTCAAAAATCCACCTATTCTCTTATCCGGGAGATTAAAAGAAAAAAAAAAAAGGAAAAAAAAGGCAGTAACGAGGTAACTTAAGCACTGTTTAGGCCACCACAGTCTGCCTTATCTCACCACTATAACCTTAATGCCTGTTGTTTTCCATCAGTTCTTGCTTCTTTTACTCTACAAATCATTTGACAAGAATCTGCATCTTTGTTCTTGTGTTCATATAGTATACAGTATAATGGTGTTTCAGCCCACAGAAAGGATTTGCAGGGAAAACAGAAATACAGAAGTCTTATGGAATAATTTGCTAGAAAGGCTGCAGAGGCATCACTACCCAGTTGTGGGAACAAAGCAGTAGTGGAGGAAGAATTACAGTGGAAGGTCTTGCACTTCAATCTGGCTGCCAAAAGTGTTCATAGAGAGTTTATGAAAAATGGTACTGAGGACATAGTCTAGCTAAAAAAAATGTTTCAGGCAGACTGCAAGTTTTATTATACTCTAAAACCTCTGACTCTATTGCTCATTACAGTGTATACTCCCCTCAGAAATTATAAAGCAACAGTGTCAGTAAAGAGAAATCAGATAAGTCTACAACCTCTCCAATTTCTCAGTTAATTCTGTTGTGTGCTTCAGCTTTCAAAAGTGTATTAATTTCTAATTCTAGTGACAGTTTGTGATTTATCATTTTTCTTTTACAAATACTCTGCTCTGTTACTTTTGATCTTGTCTTGATAAGTCTATGTAATTCTGAGTCTTTTTCCCCCACCTTCAGTTCCCCTAAGATGTGTCTTTTCTAATGTTTCCAGCCCTCCAAGCATGGCAAATGTTGGTGTTTTCTGTGTTTGCGTAGTAGGAGGAAAGAGAGATGACCAGCATGGCATAAACTGGAAGAATTCAAAGCATCATATTTGCTAGGGTGCAATCATGTAAGGATTGCTGGTGAATATGCTGACAGAAAGGACTAGAGAGTGAAGCAGTCTGGGCTGACAAAATCTGTCTCTCTTTTTTACATTTTACCTTATGTAAAAGGAAAAGTAAAGAGGGAATTATTGAATAGAATTGGAGTGAATGAAGCAGCTGTAACATCTCATAAACATGAAATGCATTTATCCTTGTAAACAGTTAGAGTCCAATAATTTTTTTCCTGGAAAGGTGGCAGTAACATCTCCCTAAGAATTAAACAGGTTTTGTGCTAACCTTCTGTCGCATTAAATTAGCATGTACTGACACCAGAAAAAAAAACAAAACAAAACAAAACAACTGCTGATAACTTTAGTGCTAAGTCCGAATTACTTATAAACACTGGAATTGTGCATATTATTGAGTTAAAAAAAAATAACAATGACTTTGCCTATTTTTAAATCTGCAAAGCCTCCATACCAACTTCTAACACAGAACATCATGCTAGGAATTTTTTCTCTTGAATAATAAAAAAATATTTAAAAGGTTAAACTGAATATTTAGCACACTATGCATGTATTGTATCAAGAATCTGGTTGGAGATCACAGAACAAGGTCTATTTTGAAAAGGCTTTAAGGCTAATTTTTACCTCTCTGAATTTATGATATTTCATATAGATCATGATACTGTGTGCAGTGTAAAGAACATTGGAAGATGCTTCCTTGCATAATAATGCATGGTTGCTTTAGGTATAAAATGGAAGCATGGCAGAGAATAGCCATCACCAACTGTCTGTATTTTGATTGGTTTAGTTCTTCTGACGGAGTTATTTGCTCATGAATAAATGCTATTCCAATCACTTTTCTTTGAATATATCAGATAGTCACTCAGGCCAAAATGAATTAGTATTAAATGCTACTGCATCAGAAAATCCCAAACTTTTTTTGTTTATTTTCACTTGAAAAGTCAATTTGAGGGGATATTGAGGTAATAAGCTGCAGAATCATCTACCAGCTCATTTTAGTGAACCCCTTTTTACTTACTGAATTATACTGTAGCCACCAATTTTCATCCCTCTGCAAAAATTGAAATATTTAGATCTCTTCACAGGTTCAAAGAATGATAAACGAAGTCTGAGCACAAGCCAAATAAGATCATCACTATCAAACACAGAATTTCTCTTCAATATTGTCCAACCAGGAGGCTGGAAGGGGAGTAGTATCCAGAAACATGGCTACAGTATTATTTCTGTATTTATTATTAGTATTGGAATACTAAGAGAAACAGAAAGGGTAGGCAAAATGATACACAATAACTTTAGGAAATCCAGAGGTAATGTCTTACTACAAGAGAATTTAAAGGTTCAATTTATTGAAAAACTTAAAACAAGGTGCAGAGAATGATTTGGTTACCATATTCTAAACAACTTTACAAAACATTATTCCAGGGAGTGACAAAGTCCTTAATCCAGGAGATACAGTTATAAATCAAAAATTTGAGTTCAAATGTCAAACGCAAATTAGGAAAATAAAAGTTTTTGTTATTATTATATGACTGATTAGTCACTAGTGAAAGAAATAGCAGATTTTTCAAAATAAAGTGCTTTGAGGAAAATAATATATCAAATACAAATTATTAGGCTCAGTACAGGAATAACAGTGCAAAATATGGCATTTAATTTACATTATTTCATGATTCCTGGTTTTAGGATATAAAAAGATGTAAGGATAGCCAATGACTAAATGTTCATGGAGTGTTTTCAACAGAAAAGTCTCTCTATAAAAGGTCTAGAGTAAATGATTCTTCAGGGCCAGATATCAGATCTCAAGTGTTCTAACGCAACAAGCTTCCAGCTTTGGATAATTGCCTTAGAAGTTCCCCAGATACTTTAAAAGAAGGTTGTTCATAGATTTCTGTGTGTTAAGTTCAACAGTGCATTTAGATTTTTAACCTGAATTTAAATGATTCTCTTCTGAAATGAACTGAAAGTATGATACAGAACTCAGGTCAATCCTAAAGCCAGGTGGAATTTTCCTCATGCTAGCTGAGATTTTGCAGAAGGATCAGTACCTTTTGCAAAGTAATTTTTAAATCACTCATCAAATGATATCTATATATTCTATAAACAAAATGCAAACTTCTATCATTAAAAAAAGGTCTATCGATAGTCATTTTAGATAACCTGCAAGATGAATAGATAGCTATGCGAGCAATGCAGCTAGTTTTTATTCAAGTCAATGCAGATTTTACATACACCGTACATAATAATATGGTCTTAGGTACACACCGATCAATGTCTTTCACATTTGGATTCTAGTGTTTTACATTAGCTTTTTCATGTCAACAGATGGTCATCTACTTATAGAAAACTTTATCCAGAACTGTTGTCTCTTTTCCATTGTTGTCTGTTGTCTGTTTTCCATTGACTGTTGTCTCAGTCAATGACTTGCATTCAAGGCAGAAGCTACTACCTTACATTAGGTTGACTACCTTTACCCAACACCAGTGTGCACAGGCGTTTGTGCAATGGGTGCATATACTATTGCATTTATAGTTTTTCTCTGTTTTCTGGCATGTCAGAGGTCTTATTTTGCATTTTGGGGGGAAGAGAGGTGCAAACAGGATTACCCCACAGAATGACATTGCCACCAAAGGTCTCTTCCAATAGCGGGGCTATCTCTGTTTAACCCTTTCTCACTTTGATATAGCAAATAGGTACTAGACCTTATAAATCTACCCCACCTGCCTGCAGACTACCAGCTACCCCAGTGCCTCAGACTTCTTTACCCACTTTTCCCTAAAGATGTGCTCCTTTGAGCTCCAGTCTCGCTGATCTCAGTTTGGATGAAGAGATCTGTTTTCTTCTTCAGTATTTTGCCCCTCACAACTGAGCCTGTTTTCATTCGCTTTCTTAATGCTTCCTGGCTTAACACTATATTTTCCAAATCTGTTATAAATCCTGCCAGAGGGATAGGGAGAAACAGAAGTTGTTAAAAATTCCCTCTCTCTTTACAATTCTCCCCATTTACCCTGTCAGATCTCTTTCTTTTTTATGACTAAAGTTATGTTACTGCTTCCAGCTGAGTTTCCAAGCTGCCTTCTCTGACACTGAGCTGATGTCTATGGCCTTAGATCCCTGAAATCAGTGTCTCTGCTTTCCCAATCTGTTGTTTCAAATACCATCTCCTTCAGATCTCCCCTTGTCTGTGGGTGCTCAAGATTACTCATTAGTCAGCTGCTTTAATTAGACATCCTGAATATACACTTTGTTTCTCTTATTAACACTGTAATGTTAGGCTAGCTACAAGACTAGCTACATTTCCTTCTCTAGAATTTTGATGAAATAATTTAGAAAAAATAAAAGCAATATTTATTTTTATTCATTTGATCATGTCAAAAAATCCCAAATGGTTTCACCAGGCTGAGAACTATTGGGTAGTCAATAACAAAGCAGCAAAAATCAGTTTAAACAATCATTTGTTCTCAGTTCCCAGTGTATAGATAAACTGTTTTTCATTAGCATGGCTCAGTCACTTCCAACACTTTCGTAATCCACCTTCTAGCCCAAATAGCGGCTTCCATAATCCTGAGAAAAGCACAATCCCCTACTCCAGCATGACCCACTGATTTATTTTTTTCAAGATGTTTCATAAAAAAATCTCCTCAAAATGTCAGCACATAGAGTCCTGCTTAGATAATTGCCTTCCTGCAAACACCACATAAATGATGAGATGCATCTAATTGGATCTGGGTTTATCAGAGGTGTAGAGCAGCTCACACCTTCTTCATGATGCTGGTGTGGGACACGCAGGGTGCATGTCTGAGCCATTCCTTTAGAGTAAGGCTGTCTCTGGCCTATTAATCTGATAATCCGTTACAGTTGTAGGCACACCAGCTGAACATGTTCAGCGGACTTAAAACTTTGCTTTTCCTTTAGAAAAATGTACAATTTGGATAATGTGAAAAAAAAGCTGATAAAGCTGCATTCTTTCATTTTTTTTCCTCCCTCTCATATTGGTTTTGCAGACAGACAGCTTGTGTTTACTGTCTGTAGCCTCATTTTTCCACTGTGGTGCCTAGGTTAAACTTTCATTCAGCAAAGTATTTAGATTGTTTCTTCCATTTAATTATGATATTGCTTTGGTCAATAGAAATGAACTTCACCATGTACTGAAAGATAAGCCTCATACTTAGGAGATAATACTGCAGTAGAAAAGTTAACTTTATGGTTGGGTAACTCATCCATGGTTTAAGAGATCTTGATGCAGCTCTGCCGCAGACTTAATGTGTAATGGTGTATTGTGTGGCTCTGAGCTAGATATCGATGCTTCAGTTGTACACACATTTAACTTGTAGTTTGGATCATTTCCCAGAGTTTTTTGGAAGTGTACACGTATATAACATTGCATAAATGCAAGTTTGAATAAGAGACTTGGATAAGACTTTGCTGGCTATGTAGCAGATGGGGATGAAGATCCCATTGCAGCTTGTATGTACTAATGTGTTTTTAAATATATCTACTACTTTGATTTCAATGCTGTGTTAATCAATGTTGGTTCTTTGCTTACTATCAATGGTAAGAGCACACATTTAATATTTTGTTTTAAACATGATACTAAATTAAAAAGAAAAAATCTGAAGACTCCACATCTCTCCAGTGCCTCACTATTCTTATGGTCAAAATGGTTTTTTGCATGTTTGTATTAATGCTATTTAGTACCCTACTTTTTTGTCCTGACAGTCCTGTGTACAGAGAGCCATTTATGTTTTTCTTCTCTACCACACACTTTCACATTCCTCTTCCTGCAAACCTTAAGCATGTTTAAGTGCTACCCACCTTGTAACTGACTAGCTAGCTGGGCACCTATTTAATTCTTTACAGTACTTGTAATTTTAGTCCAAACACATTCTTAGAGACAGAAGAAAACATCATCATCAACAACAACAACAACAATAAACCAACCCCCCTCCAAAAAAACCAGAAAAGCTCTGCAGATCTATTATTCTATTTCTGGTCATTATCAAAATATATTTATATGTAATTAAGTATTGCTACTGTCAAAAGCAATTACATTTTGAAGATATTTGTAATCTTGATAAAGCTGCTGCTCAGATTCTACAATGCTGGTCTAAAGTGGGTCTCTCTTCTCATTTTGGACTTAGTATTGTCAACATGCATTTAGGGATTTACTTTTATTTTTCCAGTATTTCACTCATGTGAAAAAAAGATAATCGGCACACAGAGGCTGTGATTTAGCAGGCACTCATACATAGGATAAACTCTAAGTGGTTCCAGTGAACTGTAAATGACAAGTAATACATAGGATTACTTTTGTGCTTAAAATTAAGCTCTTCCATAAGTATTTAACAAGGCAGAAGTGACTGGTCTTCAACTTGCTTTCTTAGTTTAATATCTTGACACATATCCTTAAAAATCAGTGATTTTAGAGAATTCCTTTCAGTTACACTGTGTTCACGCAAACACAATACACAATCTTAAATACAACTCTGTGATCCTTCAAAAATAAACATGAGATTCCTCATTCAGTTAATGCAATTACCCAAATAATTATTTATTCTATCAAGTTCCACTTCTATTTAATAAGAAACATAATAAGTGCGTTTATCGGTTTAACTCTCTGTAAATAAAAAGTTTCACGTTACATGTGTTCAGTTATAGGGATATAGACGCATCTGTGTGATCAAGCTTCACAAGCTTAAAAACTATTTTTTCATTAAGAGTTTTGAATATATTATAGTAATATTATAGTGTTTATTATGGCAGTAATATACTTATTGTATGTGTATTCAATATATTATTATATGTGTGGGGGAGATACCGCAACATATCACTAAACTAAATGTAACTAATGAAAGAGGTATGTGCAAAACTCTCAGCCAACATTCCTCGGCAATGTTTGTGTAACAGGAAACGTACTGATTTCGAAAGTTAAGTGCCCAAAAAGAATCTAAATTCATCTTCTGGCTGAGACACAAAAGAAACACAACGGCAATTGAAGAACTAAATCTGGTATTGAGCCATCGTTGCTGGAGTTGGAACAAAAGTCTCTATGGGACTTCCTCAAAGGATTGCAAAATGGTGTAATTATGAAAATGCAGCAAGCGATCAATAGTGAGGACCTGAAGTCAATTTATGCAAGAAGTCATTCAGTTTGGATTCAACATACAATTATGAAATGTGAGACCCCAAATATTTGTCCACAAATTGTGATCAATTGAATAATTATTCCTACTGAATTGTATGCAACTCTTTGTCTAATACAAACCAATTTTGCCCATCATCTGCCAGTTTTTCCCACTAGTTTATTTATGTGATTAAATTGAAGTGTTTAAAGGGACATCCTTCCACTTCTGCTGTAGCTCTTCCAGCATCAAGTGATCCAATTAGGAGGTGATGGAGAAATGCGATACAGCCAGTCACTTCCTCAGCAAAACAAGATATTGTTAAAACTTGGTTGTCTACATTTAGTATCGTAGAGGTGTGTGGTACACAATAAGGTACAGTCTGAATTTCAAGTGTAATGGAAAGCTGCTGTTTCTGCAGATTTCAACAGGATGTACAGGGAAAGTAGTCCTGAACCTGCAGTGATATGTAAGTTTTAAAAGGGAGCAAAGGCAAAGCCTAACAGAAAGGATGGTAGCCTGATACGAAATACATAAACATAGATTCAGAATCTTACCTTGGACACCAAACTGATTTACGTTGGATACTGAGGACAAAGGTAGGCCAGGGTATGTTTTGAAAAATATCCGTGCACCAATAACAAGAGGAATACATGCAGAAAAAATACATGTAGGAGGAAAAAGAACAAAACCCTTTTTTGTTGTTCTTTTGCTTTAATTTTCATTGCCACTGAAAGAACAAGAGCCACAATCAACATACTGTGCCTGCTGTTTTAATTGCAAGACAACACAAAACACTGTTAAATTTAGCCAAATTTAGACGTTAATAAGGCAGAGTATGTTAGATATGTCTTATATTTTTTGGTGTCCTGAACTTCATTTGCTTATCCTAAAGTTTTGTAGAGATACAGGGATGTTCGCTGAGGGAAGTCACCACAGTCTAGGAACTTTGCTGCATAGATTTACTTCTGTATCAAATACTCGTGTATTTGCTTGTGCCTCTGTTTTCCAAGCACTTCTTTTTCTTCCAGTGAAGTCCTTCAAGATTTGGCCAGGATGGCCAAATTATATCAGAGCTTAACAACAGCAAAATACCTGAGACCACACTGTAACTGTATGTCACCAGAGCAAAGCAAAAAGAGACATAAAAAAAGAAGCAAAACATTAACACTCTAAAGACTAAAAAGAAAGAAAGAAAAAAAAAAAGAAGCAGAAAAAGATGACAGCCTACAAAATGGTCAAGCTTCCGTAGAAGAGTCCCAGGACAGGCAAGTTTGCTCCTTCAGAGAATAGAGGAAAGACACTAGCAACAGTTTTTGCTGTGTTTTGAGGACAGGGAGTGGGAGAGGAAGAGAATACGTCGTTTTACCTACTACTTCCATAGCACATGCCCATGGTCACATAGAAGCCATGCTGCCACACTGCTTCCCCTCCTCCTCTCATTGACAGCATGGCTGCATCCCCCCCATCCACTGCCTCCTATTCTTAGTGAAACACACCACTTTGCAGCTCTTCTTTCTATAATTTTTTAGTGGTTGTTGTTATCAACTTTACATACCTGTCTCAAAATCGATGCAAACATGATTTTAGAGGAACTGTTGAGTCCAGCTGATAGAGTTTCAGAGACTGTAGGTCTTGTTACAGCTTTGTCAAGTCTATCTGAATGTGAGGATTCATGTTTTGACTGATCTAACAACATTCTGGTACTCTATCTACATTTTCTGACTTTTAATCAGTAAACAGAGAAATTCCTTATAAGGAATATCAAATGTTATAATAAAAAAGACAGCAGGAGTCAAGCTGCTGTCTGCTTTTAGAAACAACATCAATCTCCGATTGCTGTACAAGTTTTGCTCCATAAGTGTGGAGACTACCAGCATGTGCTCCTAGCCTCTATGAATAAGCTATTTCTAATGCCATTAAGTCTTGTCAAGCTTCAGCTGATAAAAATACCTCTATATCTAAGAGCTAGAGTGGTTCCCATTGTTATTAGGCTGACAAATAAGGGGAAATATTCTTTCTTCATGCTCTCTTTAACAGGAATATACACTTACTCAAGTTTTCAGGTTCTAATATCTATAAACAAAGTTCTCTATGTTTATAAAAGAAAAAAAAAAAAAAAAGCAGAAATCAGGTCCAGTAATTCCAGTCAATAGACGGGAGACTGTTAATTTGCTAAATATTTAGTATTAGCTCACATTTGGCAGAAAAAAAATATTAACTAAATAACAAAAAAAATACAGTTCAGTTTTCACAATGTTTTGTGTTGCACCTCATTTCACACACTGATTTGTGACATGCCTGGTGTTCTGTCTCAGCAAGCAGAGCGTCCTGAAAGTAACACTTTAACTTATGCTTGGATCAGAAATGCAGAATGATGGTGCACATATTACTGATCTAATGTGTGCTACTAATGTAACATGTTGAGTTTGGCTCTGTTTGATACAACTTTTGTCAAAATGTTAGTTTCACAAAACTTCCCCTGCTGATAAAGAATATTCCACTGTCTTGTTTTCAGATAAAGACATCTTAGTATCAAGTGTTTATTATAAACATTATAGCAAAGATGAAAATGTAAATAGCTTGCCAGCTTCTGGTACCTCACTATTAATATGTATGTTGTGTATCTGCAGGTAATGCCAACTTATGCTATGCGTTAACTGAAGTCCTTCTATTTGAATTCTATGCGGGAGTTACCGTGTTCATAATCTCTTCTTAGACACTTTAAATATATTATTCTATGTAGATATAAAAGTAATATTTTATGTGATGAAATGAGGGGTACAGTGCTGAGCATCAACACTGAAGACAGCCACAAGCTCAGGTAATCAGACTTGCTGGGCAGCTCAGGGAGAGAAAAAAAAACAGCTGTAGTCATTTAGTCACAACATACAGTCTAAAGAGTTCACCTCTATATTTCTGTCTTAAACACCACTCTTTAAGCTTTTTCTCACAAAATCACAGAATAGCTGAGGTTGGAAGGGATCTCATGAGATCATGTAGTCCGACCTTTGCCCTGCTCAAAGCAGGCTCAACTTGAGCAGGTTCCCCAGGACTGTGCCCAGTCAGGTTTTGAGTATCTCTAAGGATGGAGACTTCACAGCCCGCCTGAGACACCTGTTCCAGTGCTTGACCACCCTCACGGTAATTTGTTGTTGTTTTCATTTAACTGAAATTTTCTGTGTTTCAGTTTATGCCCATTGCCTCTTGCCCTGTCACTGGATACCACTGAAAAGAGCCTGGCTCATCTTCTTCATACTCTCCCCTCAGGTATTTATACACATTAGTAGGGACCCCCAGAGCCTTCTCTTCCCTGGGCTGAACAGTCCCAGCTCTCTCAGCCTTTTCTCATAGAAGAGATGCTCCATCATCTTCATTGCTCTTCACCATTTCTGAAATGCTCCTTCTCAACTCAGCTCTAGAAAGCTGGCTCCATTAAACTGATATTGATCTGATGTTGTAAGACAGGATGCACTGTATCATCTCAGACTGCAGTGAAGTGGGTGCTGTGACACTGCCAAGCCACTGGCAGATAATCCAGCTTTATGCAGCATTCAGAAAATATTTGGAAAATTTAGACACATCTCCACTTTAAAAGAAGTTTGCCTTTTTCAGGGACGCAATTCAGGCTTTGTCAATCATTTTCACATCTTTTTTGTAGCACTTTTCCTGGGAGAAGGAGAGCGTGGGAGAGGAAGGAAAACTTGTCTGCAGCAAGGGCAGCAGTTTCAGAAAGCATGAAAACAGCTGCTGTGGTTTCTATTTCATTTTCAGCTAGTGCAAAAGTTTAAAAAGTGCAATAAAGTAAAATAGATTCTGCTGAAAGAGAAGAACCTGGCATCACTGGACTTTACAGGAACATATTGGCTCACTACCCAATGTAGTCCAGGAACAAACTTTTTTTGAACGTGACAACCAAAACCATCATATCTAGGGGTTTAGAGTCAAGGAGAGTGAAAAATGCATTTTTGAACACATTTGTGTCCCCACTTAAACCCACCCCCTATTTTTAAACAAACGGCCCACTCAGAGCTTTGTTTTTCCTTTTTACTAAGCCAGGTGGCTTTGCTCCGGTCACTGGTTATAAATCTCACAATATTTCATAGTTGCCCTCCCCTCAGCTCCTCCCGCTTGGAGATGGGTGCTACAGAAGAGCTCATTTTTTCTAACGTACCAGGGGAATCCATACTATTGTAATCCCTGGAAGGCAGCTTGATTGCCTGGTTCTGTTACTAGAACTTTTCGATCTTGCATATTACCACACAGTTATTGAATTTCTACACATTTATATGGGGAGGAAAAAGAATTCTGTAACTCAAATGAGTGTTTTTAATCTAACATCCATAACAGTAAATTTAAATTCACCCATGGCAAAGACTTCCGTATTTTATATTAAAACTAAGGGATTTGGTATCTCTGTTTGTGATTCATATAGAGATTTTTCTCTTTCAGAAATCAGAGGAATCTTTATTTCAATAACGTTTCCCTCAATTCATTAGACAATGCATCAATAAATGATGCTTTGGTGTCAATTTGATGCCAATGACTCAAAAAGAATTAGCTAAGAGTAATTATGGCCATAGATCTTCTGAAATGGTTAGAGGCAAAAAAAGATTCCCCATGTAAAATTAATTAATATTAATATTAAATTACTTTGCCTACAATTTATGTAGTAAATCAGTGAATAATTTTGGAAAAAAACTTGTTTCTATATAATCACACCATTTTTCATAGTATGCCTATGCAAATAGTTACAAACAAAGCTTATTTTTTGAACTCATTGTTCCATTACTGTAGTGAAGATTGCAGAATAAAGTTGGCCCTAGTGAGTTCAATCTGGGCAGACTGGACATGGAATGACCTATACCCACACAGCTACACAGACTGAGCTACCCAGCAGTTAATTTACACATATACGTTCCAGTTAATAGCATCTTCAGGGCAGTTTGTCAGAAGTAGTCAATATTTGACACCTGCACTGCTTCCTTCACTGGCACCAGGCACATTTCAATTCCTTCAGCACAAGCTGTTTAGCTGGGGTGTTCACACACATTCAGCAGGGGATTACCCCAGAATATCAAAGTAACCATAAGCCTTAGCTGTATCTCACATCTGTATCAGAAGTTTTCATGGCCACAAGAATTAGTCCTAAACAGAAAATTACGTCTAGGTATATAGTGATAAATATTTCAGCCAACATAGCTTACTGTGCTGATGAACATATTGCATTATGATAGATTGAAATATATTTTAATTGTAAAATTGCCATTTTAGAATCTTAATTTTAAAACAATTATTTCATTCTTGCTTAATGATCACTATAGGAGGATCAACAAATACTGCCATCAATAGTAATTTCCTGTAACCATCACGGAAGACAAACATAAAGTCATGAGGTGAAAAAAGCTAAAAGGGAAATTAAATAGCCAAAGCAGATATGTTCTAGTACAATTTTACTTAGCTACTTCTGTACCATAGCTTTCGACTATGGTGACTAGTTAAAGCCAGATTCACTTCAGTTTATGCATTTGGGAACAATACTATAATTTCCCTGCCGGCATCCTTGTTCCTTCTTCATGTGGCATGAACCTGTAGATTATTTACATGGGTTCTCTTTTTTTTAGCGCTTTTTTTTGTCTCATCTGCAAATTTTCCTCACATTCTCTTTCATACTAGCATGGTTTGTTCAAGGCCAGTCACATGGAAGCTGTGGTCCTGAATATGGTGATTCTTAAATCATCATGATCTCATCCTGTGTACATAGCACTGCACATACGTCACACCTTTTCTTACTAGCCTGCATTAAAGGAGTGTAAAACACCAACCTTAACAAAAAACAAAGAGCAACATATTTTGAATCCACTTAAAAGAACCCTGCAAAAATTTAAAGAGAAAGTGGGATTACAACCAATAATATTTTTAAAACATTCTTTGACTGCCAACTGCCTCATTTTCCCATTGGTGCAATGAATCAAGAATAATCAGTCTTTTCCAGGTCTGGATCTTCACATGTCAAAGCACTTTGAATCTTTCTAGGAATTTATTCCTTTGGACTTTACTGGGTTTATCAAGTTCCCATTTAACAATTTTTTTGTTGCATTTTTATTAGCGGTATGTGTGGGAATCTGTCCTCATTATTCCTGTCTCAAAGAGCCAGGCATAAAACAGATAATGCTCAGCACTTATCTTAATTCTGTACTTCAAAATTCTCCATAAAGCTTGTTCAAGACTGAAAGCATTAAATAAATCTGGATTAAAATCAGTTAGATTTTTTCTGCATAAAGTATATCCTTTAAAGTTATTGACCAATTTAAAGTGTTACTCCCTGGGTGGAAGGAGGGTGGGGATGAGAAATATTGGCAAGCAACTATCCATTACATATTTCATTCTTATGTCCAAGGCCTGTGAAAACCTTGCTTGAATATTACTTGTGTAAATATATGCTAGTAAAAAGCTCAGTAAGAATGAATTTTATATTCAACAGATTTTAACGTATCATACATTGCTATTCAAATCTTTTCATGTAATTATAATTATATATCTGACATGAGTATCCAGATTGGATTTTACTAACTGTAACATTATTGTCCAGATAGAAGACCACAAATATTTAAGTGGGAAAAATATGTATTTTTTCATTTCCACAACATGAGTATTTTGAAGCATAAAAAATGAAGCTCCATCACCTGATTTTCAGTGCCTGAACATTTTCACCGTTGAGGAGTTTCTTTCAATTTGTATGCCTAAGTTTATATTTAAAAGCTTAACTTATCAGTACCATATCTTAAAACATTAGTACATTTTTCTAATCTTGTGTTTCCCCAGAGAAGTGAAGTCTAATTCTTATTCAAGAAAATAGCCATTGGATGATTCTCAGAAAATTATGTTAACACCAAAATTTAAAAAAAAAAAAAAGTACTTTTCAGTAAAAGCAACTATAGGAACTAGAAAACATTGATAAGTCTGCATAGATCTTGCTGCCAAAATATCCTTTAAGTTTTTATTCAGTTTGAATCTAGCCAAGGTCAGTACAAATCCAGAGTTGTTTGATGGCATTTCAGCATCCTTCCTGAAATCTGTAACAGCAGTCATATTTACTTCATGGTCAGAGCCAATTGTGTGTGAACATGGCTACTCTGCATGCTTCTTCTCTGGCCTCTTTCTGCAGGCTTGAAATGATTTAGCTCTCCAGTGCCATTAGATCTACCACTTCAAGCAACAGTGACTGATGAGCACTGTCATAGATAGAGAAATTAACGCTAGCATCTAACTTGGAGATTAGAATACTATGAACATATGCATCTGCAAATGGCAATTTATTAATTAATCTTGATTCTCTTACTATTGGCGCTTATAGACCATAATTACTTCTATTTCCCAATGCTTAATATGAGTTTACCTTTGAGCATTAAACTGGTACTGATACAAATGTTAAGCACTAGATAACTAACAAAGATTTTGCATGTGCAAGTGCCAACACTCAATTAAAAGTCTGGCAGGGTTTTTTTTAATCAATTCTTAAATCATGTCAAAAGTAAAATGACACACACAAATGTCACATTAGGACTGCCTTGTAATGTATCATACACTACTTAAGACAGCAACAAAACCAAGGAGATCATGTACATCTTTTTATTATTTACACGAGTGTAGCAGAATAGACGTTCCTCATCTCCGCCAATGCCTTATCTCAAGACAGATGTCTAAATTAAAATCACTTTTATTGCTCAAAAACAAAGAGCAGAGAAGGAATTTGAAAAATGACAACTGAACCATCATCTCAGGTGTGAACTACAGTATTGCTGAAACCATTATACTTGAAAAGTCTACTGATCAAATGGAAAAACCAGCACAGCATGGGGGCACAAGTATTTTGTATAGCATACCTTGCCATACTGCTAATTTTCTGTGAAGTCTCTAGTCCCTTCTGTTTGAGACTCAGCAAGGAATGTAATGGATCTTCTCTCAGCTCTTGAATTTTTGCTTGTTGCCAGAAGCAGTTGATACATGATTGTGCTGATGTCAGTGCTTAAAAATCTGAAAACTTTGGCAGCAAAATACACAAGGAACATAAGTGCTGTACAAACTTGATCAGACAATGAAACTGGAAATGAGAGAAATCTAGGATTCTGAACAATTATTTTTGGTTGCTACTACCCTGAAGTGGAAAAATAGGGATCATGTATGCTAACTAAGGTGACATGGTTTAAATTTTAATGTTCCTAGTTATATTATTTGTGGCCTGAGTCAACGCAGAGCATGTTTCTTTAAATCCTAAGCTAAGATAATGTCCTTAACAATCCTCCAGCTTTCCAGTTCATGGCACGGATATTTTGGACAGTTTGGCTCCTGTAGGTGGTACTTCCAGGATGACTGCAATAAATTACAAGTATGTTTGAAACAGCTGGTAACAATTTGCAAATAGAATTTCAAATGCTAACAAAATCCCACTGGCAGTTTTCTGACACGCAGAGACTGAAGCAGATTACTACTAAGTGTGACACATGGCTTCCTCAAAACATACTGGCACTTACCTTGAGACAGTGAATAGATGTATCTTGCTAACCTAAGTATACGTAGCTTTCCAAACCACCTTCTACACTTGTAGAGAAATGGAATTGATATAATTTGTTTTTTAATCCATGCCATTGACCATCATATTTTCCTGGCGACTAAGTTCTCAATGGCATACTATCCATATTCCATATCCACTGGTCTAAAAACACATATGCTAACAGCAAATTCACTTTTATGCACCATGTAGCCAATAGTTCTGAATTTTATTTGTAAAAGTAATATTAACTGAAGTTTTATAATTCCACACTTTTTAGCATGAACACAGGAGAGGCAGAAAGCTGGAATGAGAAAAGGAAAATTTTCAAAAGGAGTAGATAATTATTAAACATCAAAAAACAATCTCTTCCCTGTGTGTAAGCACATAAATAATTATGTAGAAATTCTAAAATGAAACAGGAGGTCATGCAAGCTTTAGGGTAAAATACATAGCAAAGTTACTGGCTGTAGACAATAATGCCTCCCAGTGAAGTTATCACCTATGTGTCATGAAAACAGTCCGACAAGGAAGATCAAGTGGCCAAGTCACCTCATCTCCTCTCCCATGCAGAAGCTAAAGAGATCTTTCTAATTAATTCCCAAGGAAACTCCATTTGATTGACAAAAGCCTTCTCTGTATGAGCCAGCAAACTTGTAGACGTCTCTCCTTTTTTTTCATTATTACCCTTTTGGGTCACTTATGCACAACGTATCAACCTGTCTCCTGCCCATTAATTTCAGCTCAGTAACTTCCTGTCCCGAACTGCTGTGTTAAGCTGCTGTGTGCTGTTAGACAACTGTTTTTCACCTGACAGAAGTAAAATGACTCTGAGGCATTTTCCTTTCATATACGGGCTTTGCTTTTACAAAGCCCGCATAAAACCAACTTATCTGGACCCCTGAAGTAGGGCACCTCCCTGTCAGAGCAAACCATAACAACTAAAAGGATGCATTGGTCTCTGTAAAAATGAGTGTCTTACAACTGAAACAAAAATAAGTATCTCTGTAGAAGCAAAAGATTAGACTTCACTGACAAGAACAGAAGATGATCTGCGTGTAGTGTCAGAGCTGCTGAGTGAAATGGTGCCATCAAAACCCAGCTAACATAGAACTGTCTACTGCTTGCCTCTCAGTATGAACATGTAAAATTATATTTGTTCTAGATGTCTATAGGCTAGATCATGTAATGTCTAGATCATGTACTTGGGGTGGAGCTGGGCAAGGACTTTGGATTTTAAAAGAGTGGGATGATTATTTAACCATATATATGTTGACACTACAACCGACATTTGGTTCAGGAATACTGAGAAAGAACTGAATGCTCTTTCTAAGGAGTAACATGAATGTTTGGGATTTTTTGTTGTTTTCTGTTTTCAGTGCTGCCCTGGTACCTTTGGACATTAGTATATAGGCAGTAATGTGTGATAACAGTTTCTCACAAAGATGCTCTACACATGTGGGTGGTTTGGGTTGGGGTTTTTTTTGTGAAATAGAAGGTGTGAAAAGCATTTCTCTGAGTCAGCCATATTTTAATGCCCTGTTTTCTAGTTTCCCTTTTAAGCAGTCTCCTCAGGGCATCAAATATTGTGGTGTCAGTTATTGCTCCACAATCAAATGACATTTTAAAATTAAAAATTAATATTAATAAGAGAAAATCCCAAAATGACACTCTGTAAATCTTCTTGACTGGGAAAGCAAAAGCCACGGGAAGTCATTGCCCTTTATTTAAATTATACCTAAAAATCCTATGGCATTTTTATTTTGAATGTAATTGCTTATATAAGCAAAGGGTTGGAAGCCTGGCTATCACTTAATATTCCTCTGGGTAGATCTATAATGCATTTTTCTCAACAGGGCAAATAATACAGCACAGATAAATGTGCTAGCCTGCTTTTATTTCCCAAGCTAGCAAGACTTCCCAAAGAAGCCAGCCCCAACTTCCTCACAAAGAAGCTAAAGCAAATTTATTCTGTAAAATAATACTGAAGAACTATCTTTGAGATTATCACCACAAGAAGCAAAAAGTGAACAATCCAATGTTAAAATGTTACTTAATGTTTACCATGTGGTATACCTTCACAGGGATGTGAGAAGGAGGGGGCAGCGGATAACTCCTGCAGGCAATAACCTTCCCCAGCCTCAGGCCCTCCTGAAATCCCTTTCAGTGCTTAGGAGTCAGTTATTTGGTCTTGCTGGAGAGACGGGACGTGAAGGGAAGGCTGGAAGGTGACAGCTCTGCTTATCAAGATGAAAATGGGAGTAAAATACAGACCCAAATATGATACTGAAACAGTGACCTGTAACAAGCACCAATGGTACCTTTCAGACAGGGGGTTGTGGAAGGTGAAAAGCAGCAGATATACAGCGTGCCTGTATCTCTGTGTAGTTTAGAAAGGGTTATCTAACATAACTGCCAAATACTTCTAGTGCAGATTTGGTTTATGGTATCAAAAAGACTATTTTTGTGCCACTGCTTACCAGTTCACCAAATTAAATTTAAACTACGTTAGCAAAATATCAAATGTCTTTGTGCTATTACTCTAGCCAGCAAAATACCTGCTTCCCTAGTCTAACTCTGCCAGAAAAGTTGAAGGGTAGATCAGAACTAGTACAAGTGTCACGGGGGTTTGGCTCAGCTGTTTTACAGCCCACGTCATGCAGAGATCAAAGTGCTTTAAGAAGAACACTGGGTTCCACTTCATCCATTTTGCAGATGCTGAAATAGAGCCAATGCAGTTCTGCTAAGGCTGTAAAGCAGCCCACCAGCAAAGCAGCCATTAGAGCCCTGATGTTCGGCCCATCAGCTCAGTACCAAGGTCCTGGAGTCACAAGAGCTCAAGTTGTCGCATGGCTGCCAAGGTAAAAAACTGGCATTCGAGTCAGGCCTCAAAACTGGACAGGGAAGGCACGCCGTTTGTGCTGCGCTGTGCAATGGCTGAGCCACGCACGTCTACAGCAGGAGCCAAAGAAGAAGCAAGGCAAGAGCTCTCCAGGTGAACATCTACCTGGGATAATGAGTACAACACTGAGCTGGCCTGATGGTTACCAGAGCAAGCGATGAGCGTGACACAAACGTAGTGAGAACATAGGAAGTGGCCAGGGAATAAGGACCAGAGATAATAAAGCATCAGATGTTAACACATCAGTATGCACATTTGCATATAGTCCAGACACCCTTTCTGCTTCATCTCCAAATGCAAAGAAAATGCACTTAAAGCAATGTCTCCCAAACTACCTTAGGTCAACATCATGTATCACATACACAGCAACATTTCTGAGGGCAGTTGCTGAAACCAGTGTGATAGTTCATTGATCCACGTGCAGATAATTCAAGCAAATCCATCAAAGCGTAGACATTTGTCTGCTTTTCTGCTTAGATGATTCAAAGGTCATTTATCACCCTCCGAGAAGCTGATTATTCCTACCGTATTGTTTTCCTGAAGATGTTTTGGCTAGTGACTTTGACTGCATATTTCTAGTCAACATAGATGCTAGTACTGATTTTACTGTGAGCACGACAATAAATACAAACTCTTTTCAACAGCTCCTGTTGCACACGTGCATCAAGTGAAATAACATCTTGACATACTCCACAATTGACATTTACATATTCATTTCATCAAAGCGCAGTGAATGCATACCACTTACTTCCCTGAAAATGATAGGGATCCACCAAGGAGGCTTGATGTGTTGCTTATTAGCATCCTGAATTGTAGCATAGTTAACCGCGTCTTTACTTTCCTGAAGTGTTACACCTTGTACTTGTCTGTTGTGAATCGTCACAGGTTGTAGGCTATAGAGGCATTTCAAAGACACCTTTACTATATTAACTCTACATTCAACTCTACTTTAAAAATTAGACTGCAGCACACAGTCATACCACTTAAACGTCCAACGCATGCATATACCTGCAGACATATTCACGTTCTTGTCTAAAACCTTTAGAGCTTATTGACTAAATTTCAAACCTGACAGAGGGGTACTGATCTTAGAGATAATCAGCTCATTGATCCAGCTGGAATAACAACACACACACACACACACACAAATGAATTAGGTTTCAAATTCACCTTGAGGCCATATAACTGCTAGATCTGATGGGGCGGTAACATGCAGTTGAAAGTGAATAAAGAAACCAGGACCGCTTCTTTTGGCATGCTCCGCAGTTAGAACATTTTAGGCATAATGTGAAATGGTGTCTCAGTTAAAAAGTCAATCAAGAGACAGAAATCTGTAGGAAATCTGGCTTCATTAGTTCATTAGCTGCTCACAGAACTGCTTGTTTACACTGAACACATATTGCAGGCATCAGAAGTATTTGCAGTAACTCATCTGTTTCTAAAAGCTGAGGATACGCTGTGACTGCACCACCCTTCCCTTCCTCCATCGTGTGCCCATAAATGCATCTGCACTCTTGTACATTTAGCTCCAAGTGATCCATACAGAATATATCCACACAACAAGCAAGAGAGCAAACACAAAAGGGAAAGGCTAGAAGGGATTATAATCACTAGTATCTACTATAAAGGGAATATATTAAGTTCTGGATGCAAGTCCTATGAATAGCAAAATTCAAATGAAATTGATTTCATTATTTATGTTTGTAAATCTCCTAGCCATGGGGAATGAGGGAAAGATCTAAGTAAACAGTGACCATCTGGCTGTACAGCTCATTCAGCTATCTTCTTTCTTGAATCAGATGAGACTATTACAGCTGGATTTTACATTTGAAAGTGGTAAGGAAATTCAGAGGAGGAATTTCAGTCCAGCGGTCTACCGGAGTGCTCTGTCTGCAGCTCCTTAAATGTAAGCCTTATAGTATGTTTTAGAAATAGCTGGCATATTAAATACTGCAGGTTTTAAATGCAGAAAGGAGGAGAATGTAAACATGTAATCTGCTTACAGTCATTAAAATTCTTTTCCATTTATGCTGAAAGGTCAGCCTGAAATACTCATTTTCATGAAGACTACTGTTGTGCTGTGGCAAAGACAGAGGCCACAGCTGAGATCAGTGACCTATTGTGCTAGTCACTGTGTGAGCACACAAAAGAGTCAATCCCTTCCCTTGAGAGTTACCATCTAATTAGAGAGAAGGTAGGAGAAAGGGATTCAATGTATATTTATTTTTACTCATACATCTAAACAGATGTTGCAGGTTCCTCAAGGGGTCTGCATGTATGCTAACCATTAAGAGCTTTGACTTGCTGAAGACTGAGTCCCATTTTGACTATTGCTTAAGTACCAGTGTGAACATTTACAAGGCTCAGATTGGCTTAAGAGCTAAGTATGCCATCGTTCCTTTCCATTTCATAACTGCAGTAAATCCCAGTACTGTCTACACTCACCTATTTGGATCATTGATCCCAAAAGATTTTTCCTAACATCCTACATTTATTTAAGAATATAGCAAGCATCATGTGTCTCTGTCTTATGCCTTTCAGAAATCTGAAGTAAAATAAAGCTAGAATAATTTGTATTTTAACCAATCGGATATTAAGAAGATCGGGAATTTCTTGGATTCTAAAAAAAACACCATTACCAAAACAGGCATTAACTATCTACTTTGACTGAAAGTGATAAATCCTTCTTTGGCCTCCCTGTAAGTTGAGGAAACAAACAGAAAGGACTAAGTGCCAGGTCCACAAAGCTACTGAGCATTGAACTTCAACTGAAATGTGTGAGAAGCTCTGTACCTGTATGGGAGTCAGAGTCCGAAAACATTTGTGGAGTGTCTCCAAAGTCATATAGAAAGGCAAAGGGAGCTAACTCTGGCACTCCTGAGAAGGGTCTCAGGTTAGTATGCCCTATCTCTAAGCCCAACCTGCACCTCTACCAGTACTAATAATATTTGTGGCCCACAGCCCACATTGTTCACCCCCATGGAGCTCATTAAGGCAAAGTCTGAGTTCTGCTACATGGTCCTCAGAACAACCCATTGACTAATTCATTAATACTGTTGTTAGCTCAGTACCTTTTAGACAGCAATCTCAGTGTTTCAGGTATTCACAGATGTGAATTTTCCATATTTAATATTTAAAATATTTTTATTAAGAGTGTACTAGGCTATACATCAGTGCATACTTCTGTAGTGCTTAAAGGATGCATTTCACTGGAATCATGAATGTCTTTTCTGCTTATGTGAGGACAGAGGGATTTTAAATCAATAGCTATGTATAGCAGCAACAGTGATGTCTTAAGTCACCCCATTTTGAATCACTGGGGCTTGTAGGTCAGTGACATGATTTGAATGAAGAAACCAGAGGTAGTTCAAGCTCATATATAATCATATTCCTGAACTTGTCAGCTCATTTCATGTCGTATGTATAACTTCAACAAGGATGAGGATTTTTGTTACAATG
Organism: Burhinus oedicnemus; assembly: GCA_008921705.1. Classification (NCBI taxonomy): domain Eukaryota; kingdom Metazoa; phylum Chordata; class Aves; order Charadriiformes; family Burhinidae; genus Burhinus; species Burhinus oedicnemus. Next base: position 307,136 of record VFFE01009068.1, on the reverse strand, counting down.
ACTGTCCTGATACCTTTTATGATTAAGATTTTATGCTTTTTGCACTACTTTATAGCTGCAGTATCAGAGATTTTCCAAGTGGACTTACATCAGTCTCCTCCCAGTGTCTCATAGGCTGTGGCTTGCATTGCTGACCACTCTTTCAGAGCTGGGAAGGAGGGAGCTTTTCTTGGCACTCCCTTGCTGAAGAACTTGTCCTTCAGCAGCTTCCCTTGTGTAGAAACTAATCATATTATGTATTGTATCTCTGGTCACATCAAGGGTTAAGTAAGCTGCAGTACAGTCTTCAGTTTACAAGTTGTGTCTGGCTGCAGTCCCAGACTGAAACCCCCAAAAGAGACACCTACAATGCCCTCACACAGAAGAGGTAGTTTCCTTAAGAACTGTGGCCAATGAAAGAAAATGTGCCTGACAGGTAAACTTATGCTGGGCTTCTGAGAAAGATAACCACCTCCTGCAGCTGATATATTCTCCCTCTGTGGTCAAGGGGATGCTGGATAGGGATACGCTTATAAATCTCTGTCTCTCTCTTTCTCTTGATATGGATATGGATATTCAGACACCAAACCAATAAGCTCAATTTACTTGCAATATATGAATCTCCTGCACACTGCAATTAAAACATGGGTCCTTGGGAAGGAGCAGAAACAAAGGTTTCTTAGGAACAATTATTGCAGTGCACGGGGATTGCAGGAGCCTCATTTATGCTCAGCTAGTCGTTCCTTTTCTGGAGCCACTTGACAATTAAATGGAAGCCACTTGAATTAAGACATTTTCAGCACTGCTTCCTCTTAAGCAAGTGCAATCAATCTCTCCATGGCACTTTAGTTAAAAGAAGTCAGTGTTTGATGCAAACTGCCTTTGTCTTTGCATTTTGTGCATAAATTTCTGGTTAATAAAAAAGGTTAAGTGCCTTTCCACTAGAATTTAATTAAATCACTCTGCCTAACTTTCACAGTGTATCAATATTAAATTATGGTTTGTGTCCATTGTTTTGTCTCTCAGTGTTTATACTGAACAGTAGCATCCAAACACCACTCTGATCCAAAAAAAGCCCAAAGTAATGTTTAAGTACATCTGAAAAATGGGCCAAAAAGATGACAGTAATTTTGAGAAAAACCTGGTCAAAGACAGTCTTTGCATTTATTTCTCATCCAAGGTATAAGTCCCTTCATACCTTTTATGGACAAGATTTCTGTACCCAAGGACAAGATTTAGGGTGTAAGTGGGACCATTCACCCTCCTGATAAACAGGTCATTTTCTGAATTTGGCCCTGTGCTTCTGAAGACTAGGAGAGAGATGTTTCCTAGCTTGTTCGGCAAGATATTCTTGACCATATCTGAAACATCAGACTGGACTCTGTTAGATACAGTAGAGATACATTATAGAGTACAGAGAATTTTTCCACAGCTTCTTTTGATAACAAGATGAAAAAATGAATTGGATGTAACTCCAAGTAATGGCTTTGGCAAAGCAAGACCATTTTGCCATAATACATTCATGTTTCTTTCAAAAGCATTTTAAAGTGTCTTTAGTCAGTTATATAGGGAATGAAATACTTTGTTTAATCCACTTAAAAATTTGGATGATGTCAAAGCCAAATTATGATGTTGATGTACCAGTGCAGGAAAATTAAGCCATAAAAGGGAATGACTAGAAATATATACATGTCCTATAAGTGTGCAGTATTGCAGGGCTGAGAGATGTGTCAAAATATTATATGAGACGAGTCAAACTGATGAAAACTACATGGAATTTAGGAAAAAATATATAAAAAATGATGGCAATGGAAACAGCATTGTGATAATGATATTGTAAACTAAAGCAGTAAGTAGTAACACCGTGGATCCATTCTTCTGAAGTAGTAGATGATGTCTGGTCTAGAATCTGTGGTCAAATGGAGATAAGAGTAGAGCTGACAATGTAAATAATATCAAGAACTACATGAGGTTAACAAACTGGTTTTGCAAAACTAGAGAAGACAAGTAACAACAGTGTGATAATAGTAACAAACAACAAACAATGAAGCTATTTTAAGTTTAAAAACAATAAATTAAGGAAACAGAATGTTTTAAAAGAGCCAGGCATAGAAAAGTAATTATGGATCCAGTGATCATGAACTGAACTTCCTTTGAAAAAAATTAATCGTGCCTAAAACTCCATTTAATTTATTGGGGAAAAGCACACTGACAAATTAAGGAGACTGAAGACTTCAAGGTTTAAAACTTCAGGCTTTACATTCTTCGAATAGGAAGTACAAGCATTTTTCTGGAAGATGCATACAAAAACAATTTGAAAGCTATTCAAGGAGGAGCTGAATACAGGATAAATAACTATCATGCAAAAAGTAGGCAAAAATACAGAGAAATGGCAAACAATAATACTTCTACCCTGGAGGTCAAAAAGTAAAGGAGAAAAGTATGAAGCATTAGAAGTTAGCCTGAACTAAACCATGCTAAGGATATTAAAAACAATTAGCAAAATGGCCATAATTAACATGATTTAAGAAGGTGGAAGGGAAGACAGGCCATTATGCAATGAAAAATCCCAAGCACAAATACAGGCTGGGCAGAGAATGGATTGTCAGCAGCCCTGAGGAGAGGAACTTGGGGCTGCTGGTGGATGAGAAGCTCAACATGAGCCAGTAATGTGCACTCATAACCCAGAAGGCCAACCGCATCCTGGGCTGCATCAAAAGAACTGTGGCCAGCAGATCCAGAGAGATGATTTTGCCCCTCTACTCATCTCTTGTGAGACCCCACCTGGAGTACTGGACAGCTCTGGAGTTCCCAACATAAGAAGGACATGGACCTGTTGGAGAGGGTCCAGAGGAGGGCCACAGAAATGATCAGAGGGCTGGAGAACCTCTGCTATGAAGACAAGCTGAGAGACTTGGGGTTGTCCAGCCTGGAGAAGAGAAGGCTCCAGGGAGACCTTACAGCAGCCTTCCAGTATCTGAAAGGGGCCTACAAGAAATCTGGAGAGGGACTTTTGACAAGGGCATGTAGTGATAGGACAAGGGGCAATGGCTTCAAACTGGAAGAAAATAGATTTATATTAGATCTCAGGAAGAAATTTTTCACTCTGAGGGTGGTGAGACACTGGAACAGTTTGCCCAGAGAAGTTGTGGATGCCCCATCCCTGGAACTATTCAAGACCAGGTTGGATGAGGCTTTGAGCAATCTGGTCTAGTGGGAGATATCCTTGCCCATGGCAAGAGGGTTGGAACTAGATGACCTTTAAGGTCCTTTCCAACTTAAACCATTCTGTGATTCTATGATTCTGTAGAATCATAGAATGTGTTAGGTTGGAAGGGACCTTTAAAGGTCATCTAGTCCAACCCTCCTGCAGTAAGCAGGGATATCTTTAACTAGATCAGGTTGCTCAGAGCCTCATCAAGCCTGGCCTTGAATGTCTGCAGGGATGGGGCCTCTACCACCTCTCTGGGCAACCTGTTCCAGTGCCCCACCACTCTCATTGTAAAGAACATCATCCTAATGTCTAATCTAAACCTGCCCTGCTCTAGTTTAAAACCATTGCCCCACATCCTATTGCTACATGCCCTTGCAAACAGCCCCTCTCCAGCTTTCCTGTAGGCCTCTTTCAGGTACTGGAAGGCCGCTGTAAGGTCTCCCCGGAGCCTTCTCTTCTCCAGGCTGGACAACGCCAAGTCTCTCAGCCTGTCTTCACAGGAGAGGTGCTCCAGCCCTCGGATCATCTTCATGGCCCTCCTCTGGACCTGCTCCAACAGGTCCATGCCCTTGTGCTGAGGGCTCCAGAGCTGGACGCAGTACTCCAGGTGGGGTCTCATGAGAGATGAGTAGAGGGGGAGAATCATCTCTCTGAATCTGCTGGCCACTGTTCTTTTGATGCAGCCCAGGGTGCGATTGGCCTTCTGGGCTGCAAGCACATGTCCAGCTTTTCATCCAAGAGTACTCCCAAGTCCTTTTCTGCAGGGCTGCTCTCTATCACATCATCCCCCAGCCTGTATTGATAGTGAGGATTGTCCCGACCCAAGTGTAGGACCTTGCACTTGGCCTTGTTGAACTTCATAAGGTTTGCTCAGGCCCACCTCTCCAGCTCATCCAGGTCCCTCTGGATGACATCGCGTCCCTCTGGCATGTTGACCACACCACTCAGCTTAGTGCCATCAGCAAACTTGCTGAGGGTGCACTTGATCCCACTGTCTATGTCATATCTGTGATTCTATGAGAATGAAGTTAAAGACAATATATGAATGACTGTAAGTGAACATTTTACCTCAGCTTTTAAACAAGAGCAATTCTGAACCTGCGGCACAAATAAAATGGTTGGCGGGAACATATGCCTCAACACAGGAATTATCAAAGCTGATGTGGAAACAAAGCTGAGAAGTTTTGTGTGCTAAAATTGAGACAGATGGATATGAACATCTTTTTTTGGAAATTCTTGGAAGAACTGGTATATATTCCTGAAAATTGGGAAACCAGAAATTTTAGTGACTCATAAAATGGGGAAGGGGAAGCAGCACTATAGAACTCAGATTAAGCAAAGCTTTCTATGTTTTGGCAAAGCCCCCCAAAAATATTAAGCATAATAAACTTGCAACTGCAAGACAACTAAAGTAGCTACCCTAGTATGTAAGGTTTAAAGCAAGTTTTGAAGAAAAACAGCATTTTATGGCATGGAGAATACGATGAAGCATGTTAGTACATGCACGCATGTCTGATAAAATAACCAATCTTTAGATAAAGGAGGCTAAGATTTCATTTGACCTTCATTAAGAGTTTTAACTTTTCAGTGTAGGGGAAAGAATCAGCTATTAACCATGGATTATGGGACAGGTAAGATTTATAAGGTAGGCAAGGATCTGGGCGAAGGGGGAAACCACAGCAGCTGCTTCTGAAAGAAAATTACTAGGACTGAGTTGACCAACAGACATTCAATTTTACCAGGAAGCAGGTGCTGGAAAATGAATGCAGGTAGTGAAGATGGTGAGAATGTCTCTCTGGGTGGCTTCAGCACACAGTTCAGTCCTGCTTACAGAGATCTCACATTTTTACAGTGCCAGAACCCAAGCTTCATTAATAATTTTACTCTTCACCTAGATTTTTAAAGTAAAATTTTGCTGCTGAAATTAGTAGGTGACAAAATGAAAGGAGCTTATCTTAGCAAGAGTGGGATAGGAAATAAGATGCACTTAATTATACCAAATGCCACGTCATGCAGTGGTTATGGGAACTTGTCAGCTGGAAGTCATCAGCTAATAAGATATGAAGAACATAAGTTCAAGGATGACTGTAACATGTCCACTAGAAAGCAAAGTATGATCTCAGCATCTTAGCACAAATTAGATGAGGAATTTCCCAGTGGACTTAGAGGAATATTTATGTAAGTATACTAAACAGTACTAAGACCCAGCTGTGCTGTGTGCACTTTTCATTGCCCACGTGCCTGAAGCTGTATTCAGGTTATTTAGGAAAAGGGTATGTTTACGAGAGTGGATAAACCATTTTGTAGGCCAGGCTTAAAGTCTGAGAGGGCTTTCATTGGTCTCTATAAATGCATCAAGTGACTAAGCACAAGGAAGAGAGAAGTTAAAAGACTATGTCCACACAAAGAGAAATGGTTGCAAACTGACTGGGAATTAGGTGGTTTCTAGATAACAGAACAGCAAAGCTGTACAACAGTTTCCCCATAGGATTTGAGTGGGGTGGAGGGGCAATAAACATGACAAATACCTTTTCAAGGTAGTGTTTGATCACATTATGGGAACAATATAACAGCAAGTAACTGGACATTGCGCCAGGGGCTCTGCCCCTGTCTCTTTACTCTTCTGTGTTACTAAACAGTAAATGCCTCTGATAAAAAAATAGACATTTTACATAAGACAGAAACTGCTACATAAAAACAATGTGCAGGAGAAAAAGGGTTTCTGATATTTGAGGCATCTTTTTATTCCTTGGGGCACACAGTACTCTCTGAAAAAGAGTATTTCTGCGAGGTGACTCATTAATTCTCAGATAAAAATCACAGACTTGCTAATGCTAAACTGGATTTCATTTAAGATCACTGGAAATGGAACTTGGATAATTTGCATCTTCATTACCACAGAAAATGAAGATTTTCAGTTTACCCTTCTGGAAGGAAATTTGTATTCATTGAATGGAAAGTCTGAAAGGAACAATATATCTAACTTGCTCTTTTCTCTATAGCAGGCCAGCACATAGCACTTTGCACTACGTTGAGCCTGATAGTATATGACTGACTAAAGCACAGACTTCTCTTCAAAACCATGCCTTGATGAAATTAAGAGATAGAATAGTTGTTCTGAGTGGAAATTAAGAGATAGAATAGTTGTTCTGAGTGGAAATTAATCATGCTGTTACCTATTTGTGCTCATTTTAATACCTGTTTTCAGTTTCCAGATACAGATTTCCTTTCTGATTTTCTGAGCTGAATCTCCAAGCTTAGTCCAAGCTTTCTAACCTAACTCTCAACCACCACATCCCCTTGTGACTAAGTTAAGCTGACTGAGCTCTTAGGGACACCACATGTAATGTTTATTTCTGCAGTTCTCTCTAAAATCTGGCAGTCGCCTGATACCCCTTGTAAATTATAGACAATAAAATTAGACTTTGTGGTTTGGTATCTCTACAAGCAACACTGTCTACAGAGGTTAAAGTTTTTTCCTGTCTGTATAGAAACATAGAATCACAGAATCATCTAGGTTGGAAGGGACCTTTAAGATCATCAGGTCTAACCATTAACCTAACACTGCCAAAACCACCACTAAACCATGTCCCTAAGGACCACGTCTACCCATCTCTTAAATACCTTCAGGGATGGTGACTCGACCACTTCCCTGGGCAGCCTGTTCCAATGCTTGACAACACTTTCTGAGAAGAAAGTTTTCCTAATATCCATCTTAAACCTCCCCTGGTGCAACTTGAGGCCATTTGCTCTTGTCCTATCAAGACAAGTTTGACCTGTTGCTTGGGAGAAGAGACCAACTCCCACCTTGCTACAAGCTCCTTTCAGGTAGTTGCAGAGAGCGATAAGGTCTCCCCTCAGCCTTCTTTTCTCCAGACTAAATGTCCTGGTTTGAGGCCCCAATTCCCTCAGACGCTCCTCATAAGACTTGTTCTCTCGACCCCTCACCAACTTTGTTTGCCCTTCTCTGGACGTGGTCCAGTGCCTCAATATCGCTCTTGTAGTGAGGGGCCCAAAACTGAACACAGTATTTGAGATATGGCCTCACCAGTGCTGAGTACAGGGGGACGATCACTTCCCTAGTCCTGTTCACCACACTATTCCTGATACAGGCCAGGATGCTGTTGGCCTTCTTGGCCACCTGGGCACACTGCTGGCTCATATTCATCCAGCTGTTGACCAACACCCCCAGGTCCTTTTCTGCCAGGCAGCTTTCCAGCCACTCTTCCCCAAGCCTGTAGGGCTGCATGGGGTTGTTGTGACCCCAGTGCAGGACCCAGCACTTGGACTTGTTGAATCTCATGCCATTGGCCTTGGCCCATCAATTCAGCCTGTCCAGATCCCTCTGTATTGCCTTCCTATGTCAAGCAGATCAATGCTTTTGCCCACCTTGATGTTGTCTGCAAACTTAGTGAGGGTGCACTCGATCTCCTAGTCCAGGTCACTGATAAAGATATTAAGCTGAACTAGTCCCAGTACCAAGCCCTGGAGAACACCACTTGTGACCAAACACCAATTGGATTTAACTCCAGTCACCACCACTCTTTGAGCCCAGCCTTGCAGCCAGTTTTTTACCCTGTGAAGCATATGCCCATCCAAACCATGAGCAGTCAGTTTCTCCAGGAGAATGCTGTGGGCAACAGTGTCAAAGGCTTTACCAGAGTCAAGGTAAACAACATGCACAGCCTTTCCCTCATCCACTAAGCAGGTCACCTTATCATAGAATGAGATCAGGTTTGTCAAGCAGGAAATCTCCCAGAATCACACATTTTCACAGCGGGACCTGCTTCCTGTTACCATCCTCGAACCACAGCCTCCCAGGGGACTTTTCTCCTCTGTTTCAAGGTGCTTGTCCTCCTTTGTGGAGCTGCATATACCACAGTGAGGTCTTTGACACTGCTCTGCTGAATCACCTTCATAAGCACTGCACACCTACTGTTCAGTTGTTCCAGCTCTCTTTCAGACTTGTACCAGCAATCTGCACTTTGCAAAGTAATCAGAATATTCCATCCAGAGTTAAATGTATTTGCCAAGGAATCAGGAACAGAATCAGATTTACATCCCCTTCTGCTGTGGACAGGTTAAGAGATAGTATAACACACGTACACTTGTATAGCAAACATCCCTTTTTCCCTTTTACAAACTTCATTAGTGTTGTGGTTAAATCCTCCTCTACTGAATACACAGAGGAAATGCCTAACAGTCATCATTTACTGCTTCAGTCTCCCAAAATATTTGGCAGTGCTCCACTTTCAATACTTTCCTGAGAGTAGCTGTCAGCTTTTTCTCCTAATGAAGATTTCAGACTAGAAATGATATATAGATGGTGTGCCTGTTAGGAAAATAGCATCAATCATTACAGTTACTACCACATGACTCTCATTTCTAATCCATAATGAACTTCAGTCACCTGTAACTTTCTAAAGCTTTTCTTGCTCTACTTTCAAGGAAAAAGTAGAGTTTAAATTCATCCTTAAAACAAAAATTCTTTGTAGTAAGGGCATTGCTGTATTCTTCTGAAGTTGACAGGGCAACGTTCTGAGATTCAGTTAATTAGAAGCTCAGTGAACACAGATTTGACATGTATTACTTCATTAGGCAAAAAGTATAGCTGTAGTCACCTACTCTTTTCATTAACGCATATGTAGCTAAGTGAGGAAACAAAAGTAAGATGACCTATGCACTGTACGTTATTCCCTAGGAAAAAAAAATCAAATCAAATCAAATTCTATTGACAGTGGAATACTGAAAAGGCAAGCTACGTTAGCTATAGCAATGCAAACATGCTAGATCTCAGGAAAAGTGTGCCTATCACCTAAATACCCTATGTCTATAGTTTACCATGGTATGAGTGCTTAATTCTGTAAGCAAATACGCATAACCCTGCTGGAAAGCAAATATTTTCTTATTTCCAACAATCTGAAGCTGCTTACTGGAAATTTCAAAGGGAATTCATTTTCCTTGGTCCTGTGTTCTTGCTGCTCTTGGAAGTGTTAACTTCATTCCAGTCCAAACAAACCCAGATAACAGATGTCACTGGTGCCAATACTATGCTCTTCCTACTGCTCCATAGAAGTAGAAGACAACATGTTGCTACTCTGGGTAGATTAGACTTCTTTTTTTGGTTTTGTTTGTATTTGGGGGGGGGGGGGGGGGGGGGGGGG
>VFFE01009068.1:262696-297759 GCA_008921705.1 Burhinus oedicnemus | reverse complement strand
TTTTTTTTTTTTTTTTTTTTTGAATAGCTACAGTGTATGAGCCTTCCCCTGAGATACAAGCGTCTAAATCTGTCTATAAACAAATCTAGCCCCTTGGAAAATCTTCTCTGCAATTCTATCTACACATAGATTTTTGAATGTCCAAACAACACTCCACTTGATCCCCTCAGCATAAAATTGCAGAGGCCATTATCTGCAACTAATGAACTGGCCACAAGATTAAGAGATAAAAATGTAAATCATACGCTATACCTGAGTGCACATTGCCTGTGCCAAAGTAAATACAAATGCACACGCTAGACACAGCTCCTTGAGGGAAAGGTTGGGGCATAATGCTTAAAGGTCCATCCCTGCCTCCCATTTGCCTATAGGATTCGCTTAATCAGTTATCCTTCCTTGAGTACAGTCACCTTTATTTTGCTTAGAATTTTGCTGGATTTGTTGTCGAAGAACTAATGAGATCAAGAAGCCCTTCTTCAAAGGCAAAATCACGTCTTGTTTCAGCATAAAATGTATACCACATTTGTGATGTATTCAATCAATACAAATCACCTAAAAGCAGGAAGCAGGAACAAACTAATAATTTCGATCTGAAAAATGAACATAAAATATCATTTGAGCTTTAGCCAATCTGACATAAGGACTCCTCCCCACATTTGTGGCTTTTTTGGCATAAAGAGTTTTTGTTGTTGCTCCTAATCGGGGATGACCTTCAAAGGGACAACTGCTGATATAGCCAGTCATGATATCTTTACATCAACTACACACGGCATAGCTGATTTAAGATTCATGCAGTGTTTGCATAGGCCTTTAATTCGGTCTTTATCATCCCCATCACACAGTACTGTTATATTTGACTTTGCTTGCTTCAACAATCTTCCACATTTAGAAACTGTATTCTTGTCTGAATAAATAAGTCTGCTAAGAGCATCTATTAAGTACTGGTATCCCCAGGGTCTGAAGCAAAATTTTTTTCCCCTTCCATTTTTTGCCTGGCGAATCCGAGTTCTAAAGCATATAGCGGAGAGGAGAAGGGTTGCCTTAGTAACGAGGCAGACCCAATCAGCTGCACGGGCTCCCTTGAGACAATCTAATTTGTGCAGCAGAAAGAGGCTAGAACAGGTGGCTAAATTAATGTGCCAGACAGCTTAAAATATTACACACACACACGCACACACCAATGCATACACAAAATCTATCTGTGTACTTCTATATGAACGCAATTATCGTCAACGTTTTGCAAAATAAATAGCATCTGGGTAACTCAGCCCTGCAAAACCCCCGAAGCGGTGGAGACACTGCAACAGCCGAGGAGGCGAAGCCGGGTGGGAGGGAGCGAGGCTCCTTCCCCGCAGTCCTGCCAGATCTGTAGCCACCCCGGGGAGGAGGGGAAGGAGTCCTCCCAGCAAGCGCGAGCTGAAACGGGGGCGTGATGTGTGCTCTCCCATCTTTACTGGGGCTTATGAGCTGCCTCCTGCGGATGGCGTGATCTGTTGTGCGGCTCTCCCGACTCCACGGGGTGCTGCAGCTCCCTCGCCTCACCCTTGCTGTACCACTTCACAAGGCTTTCTCCCCTTGCCCTCGCCTCTGATATCAAGCGAACTTCCACCTTTTCCTCACATTCTCTTCTTAAATACAACAAATCCAAACATGTTTTTTATTCTCCTCGGTCCCTGCTGTAAGGATTCAGCTCCAGTGTGAGATTTTGGAACAGTTTGGATGCAGATCACATACCAGCTTCTAGCTCTTACAAACACAATCCCACATCAGTTCGTTTTGCAGCATCTCCAGGCTGACTTTAGGCAAACCCAGAGAACAACAGCAATTCAGAGCCCGCTGTGTGTTTGACATCTGCAGGGCACGTGGAAATGTCATATGCACAGAAGAGTCCTGCAATAGACTGGGCTTCGGAAACACTCTATATTATTATAGCACAGAATCACTCTTAATTTCCTTATAATGAAGTGATCTATTCCCATATAACTAATTAAGAGACATCTGACAAAAATTGCTAGCAGAGATGCTGTTAGTGTATTGTTTCCCTACTAAAGCCCCTCAGCCAGAAATGCTGTGGGAGCTGCCCTCTCACACCAGGTGTACGTGTATCCCAACATGGCATTATAACCTCAACGCCATCATGGTTTCTCTCCTCCTGTTTCCCTGCCTCTTGAGCAGATGAAGTTCATTGCTAGCACATAACAGAGCAATTTAATCCCAGGCTATACACCTCCTTTACACAGCAAGGCACTTCTCATCCACCTACATCAAGCTAGAAGTGAAGAACTCTCAATACTAAGATCAAAAGGGCTGTAAGGAAAACTGAGGCGTGAGAACAAATGGTAAGTTTGAGCCCTGTGGAAAAAAAAAAAAATCACAGTGAAAATACTGATGTCCAAACCATAATGGATAAACCACAAATATTGGGGTTTGGGTTTTTTTTTCTGAATAAGTTTGGTGTCAAGAGGATGTGCCTTACAAGGTTATTGATATACCTTTTTGTTTTTATTTTTGGTAATTTACAACAATTATAAGAATAGCTGCTTATGCTGTACTAACAAGCTATCTCAGTGAGGTGTAGAATATTACCTAAGGCTTGGCTAGAAATCAGAAACCAGAACTGTGTGACAGTCTTGTAATAAAACCAAAACCCCAAGTGAAACTAGGACCAATTTTTGCTTGTTTTTTCAGGATCTACCAAAGTAAACACATTGAGTGAATCTGGGTCGAAAGGACACATCCAGAAACATACAGGGAATACATATTGGAGCAAGGAACTTAAACATGGTCTCCTGAAGCCCAGGTTAATGCCCTCATTGCTGCCTCTCACATATTGCCAATACACATTGTTTATACTTTTTATCCCTTTTCACTATTAACAAGACAAAACCTCAGAGAACTTTCCTAACAGGAGTGTTAGTTAGCTTGCTTAGGAAAATATACGTCACAGTGGATTGGTAGGGAGGGGAAGTTCTTCCTAAGTACAGATTGTGCGAGTTACTTTCACCACTGGTTTTGGAAAAAGTGTTAATGGGATGCTTTAATTATATTATAGCTAGTGAAATATTTTGCTATCTATATTACACAAAGTCTGAGCCTCTAGTGACAAAATGGTTTCCAAGGATAGCACGGTATATATCTGATTATGCAAAGTCTTTTTAAAATAAATAGCAGGTACCCATCAAAAATCTCATCTGCAGAGCACATCACACAGCTGTGTAATAAGGTAACCAGCATAAGCTGAAGACAAAAAAAAGTCTGGTATATAATGCTTATGTGTGTTTGCAAATGGTGTGTCTAGAAAAAAACCTTCAATATCAATTATTTTTAAAAAAAACCCTCAAGGCCCATGACCACATCCAGTGTATCCTTACCACCAAACTCAATGTGATCAGCCTACACTTAAAGACGTTGAAGTAAAGCTAGAAGGTCCTTCCTAACCATCTAAATGTATTGGCCTGACCCAAAATATTTTGTCTACAGATTTGGAGGGCAAGTTGGGGATTTATTCAGGAGTGCCCCATCCTTCACTAACTTTGAGAGCACCAACATCTGTGAGTGGCATTATGGAGATCAGCTGCTTTATTTCCAAAGGAATATCTATCAATCAACTACCTGCACCACACCTTATTCATACAAAGAGCAGAAGTGCCACTGTTTAGACTATAAAGACTTCTCTGGCAAGGAGGAATACCCAAGTTACAGGGCCTCAGGAGAGATTTTTGTCACCTAACCTAGACATTTACATCTGAGCTCACCACTAACTCTCCTTTTATTATAGTCAGTGTCAGAAAAGGAGACCTTATTGGACCTAACTCATTTCATCTGAAGGCAGGTTTCTGCAGTTCAGATGAAAGATGAACAGCTCCTAGAAATACTCTTTTCTCTTCACTAGCTGTAAAGAATATAGGTAACTGCTTCGGGGCGATACAGCTACTGTGTAAATGCTTAATATTTGTTGAGACCAAATCCATCTCTCATGTCCCTGTTTGATCTCTCAGGGAAGCAGATCTTAGCAAAGAGATCTTGAGTTGCAGGAGATCTACCCTGCCCAAATAGTTTCCAGCTGATTAACATGAGTTTCAAAAGTGCTTCCCTCCCCTGACCTACATCTGGCATCTGAGCAGAGTTTGACCAAGCAGAACTTTAAATGCATGCTATGCAAGAAGGGAGAGAAGGAGGAAACATATCTGAGTAAAACCAAAACACATCAGTTTTGTGATGAATGGCTCTGTGCTTTTATTGTTTTCTGTGAAGCTATTAGAAGATCAGAACCCTAACACAGTCCAGATATGTTCAGTTGACTGAATTTATGTAGTGATAGGGAAAAATAAGAACTATAAAATAGTTCTTATAAAATAAGAACTATAATTTTATATTATAAAATAAGAACTAACTCAGTTGGAAAACAGAAGTCTGGAGCATTATCCGAACAGTACCTTTCTACCATTGTGAAGAAAATAGACATCATAAACAAATGTATTATGGTCATCTCTGTCTGTTCTCACAGCGCTGGTTTAGAGCCCCTAGCTGAGAAGGCAGCTGTGCAGAGCAAGTAACTGGTGAGCACGGCAGGAGTCCTCTGCTCTAATGCTGCCCAAAGAAATTAATGCTTTCTTTCTGTTGTCATTATCACTGCCAGCTATGTGAGTGTTTTCCTTGGTAGGTGCACAAAGACTGGGCTGGTTTGGCCTTGAAGATGCGAAAGCCGAGATCTCCTTTTTTCATACTGTTTGCAGCTAATACTCAGGATGACACAGTAGCTAGATTTTAGCCACCATATCTTTTGAAGATGCTTTATGAAGTTTTGCTCTGACAAAGGTGGACGAGGGAATCAAAAAGCATCATTTGTTGCATTCCTGCTGATACTAGTCGCTATATTAAGGTTGAAAAATATTTTCCATGTTAGATCTATGTTTCCAAATGGCCTGCTTCTGGGAACATGACCATTATGAAAATGCAATTTTCGGTATACTAATTAGTCTCTGACTTCTGTGAAATATTTTCTGTATTTAAAATGCTGGCATAAAGATTCTTCAAGAACATATGATTAATTATCAGATATGTATGAAACAGAACAGTGTTTTTTAAACCTGGTTCTTACCTAATCCTGTGACGAAATCAATCACTGTGTGAAGCACTCAAATGACATTTAGAAATCAAAATGATCAAATGAAATTTGCACTGCACAATATTTCAAGGTAGGCAGAAACAAGTGTGATATCAGAGTGCTTGTGCTGATATTTAAATAATTCTCCCTGAGAATACAGTCTTTATTAAGCTTGGAAAATAACCCTAAGTGGACAGAGGTAATTAAGCTGCTCTTTTAAAATAACAACAGACCCAAAAAATTATTTCTCCTTTTAAACAAGTAAAGTGACCACAATCTGCAGATGTGGAGAAAGACCAAGATCCCAATAATTCTATCCCATACTGGGGTAGATGACAAGAAAAGTGAGATGACAAATGGGTACAAAAACCAAAAAGAACAAGGAATGAGGAGGATCATAAATCCTTACAGTACAAGCTATCACTGCATTATTAAATCCCACTTTATTAATGCTGAAGTTCACTCAAGCTAAAAACCACCCCAACCTAAGAGATCATCACTGTTTAAGCATTCACACCAAGCCAACCCAGTACTTCTAATTCCTCCCCTGACACATCCAAATAAGATCACTCTTGAGTCAAGAGTCACAAGTCCGCTGCAGCTAACCTCTTTTTATTTGTTTTTTTCTCCAAAAGATAATTTGTCAGTCAGTCATCACCAAAGTTCGGTCTGTGAGCCCCTACTACTTAATTTCAACTATGTCAGATCTCACTGTGCATCCCTGTACAGAGTACTCAGATAAACTACTGACTCAAAACTGTCAATACTAACTCCAATGGCAGCCCAGTAATCTTAGTGGAAAAGTGCATAGTTATGTGGGAACAGACCCCAATAGGAATAGGAATGACAGCCACAGGGCAGGATGTGTAATTCAGCAATATTGTCCCCCTTTTCTCCTCAAAAGCTAAAGGTAGATACCTTCTCATTTCCTTTGTTTGTATTGATATAGTAAGAGAGAGAAACAAAAAACTTGGTTTTACTTTTACACTTACTTTATTGTTCACAAACCAGACTCGCCCGTCTGTAAGCACGCTGTTCTGGGTTTGGTCTCCATCTACAAAGTGTAACCTGGCTCCATGAAACACGCCTTCCAACATTCCTTCCTTTTCTTCTCTTTGCCTAACGTGGAAGGGCTGGGAGGATCAGGGTCCTCCTAATCGGTACAGTACCATGAGCTTCTGCAGTCTGAAAACATTGCCGCTTCTTTCCAGCAAATGAGCACTGAGTCTAATCCCAAAATGCTGAAATCAGATTTCTATTTTCTTCCTGCTTAAGGCTCCTCTTCCACATGGTAGAAAATTCCAGCAGTTCCACTAACATGGCATCCCAACTACAACCATTGTTCCTTTTTTTAATTTTTTGTCTTCATCCGCACCTTAGGCAAACATTGTTTCTACTCTGACGTTTACTAAATAGAAACTAACTGAAGATACTTGCTATTTTTGCTTGCTGTGTAGGACAAATTGACTTTATGCCTTTTGAAAGGTGCTAGAAGCTTTTGTGCAAGAACACGTTATAATCCTGTTTGCCATCCACCACATTTACTATAGTCCTGCTCAAATACTTATTATTAAACCCAAATATCAGAGTATGGAGATCACCAAAGGATGGCAGAATGAGTAAAAGCAGGCAATATACAAAGCAGAAGGCTTTTTCCTGGGAATTTAAAATCTGTGTTCACACAATACATACAACTGGCAGAAAAAGGGAGAATGGGTAGAGAGAGAGAGAGATTTCTGGACAAAGTGGTAATGACAGAGACAAGTATGCGTGCATTAGTAATCAATGACTCTGTAGCAGAACAGGTGGTGTAATTCACTGCATTACCAACAAAAAGCACAAAATCTTAAAGACACTGTACTGGTGAAAGCATTTGTTTCCATATAATTGTGATTTAAAGCATTTTACGTCTTTTGTGCCCTGAAAATGTCTCTTAAAATAATTAAATAGGACAGCACTGGACGAGATAATTACTCCAGTCACTGGCTGCAAGATTTGATTGATGCTATGAGCCTGACAAATGACAAATGTGTCACAAGTCATAATTTTGAAAGTTGGTGGGTATATTTTTGTCTAACCTTAACATTCTCAACCAAGGCATGGTCACTGTTCAACACCGCAGAGCTCTTCTGCTCAAATTTACCTGTTGTTCAATCTTATTATGCTTTGGAGGGTAACCAGTTTTGAAAAATATGTTCATAGCTGGGCACATGGAAAATTACCAGACCTTCCGGCCCCCAAACCATCTAACTTTATGCCAACAAAGTGCAAGTAGGAGGGAGTCTTGGAGTTCAAACTTCAGCCTTACCAGTCTTGGGTTTGATCACATGGAGGAGTGTCGTTTAGCTATTGATCCTTCCCAAAATGTTGAGCTGGAAACACTTATTCCACCAATACAGAGAAGGTGAGACTGTATCTTCAAATGTGATATTTACCAGAACTGATTATTCTCCAGAAAACAGAAGAACATGTTATTATGATCAATCTATAGATTTCCTTTACATTTAATAAGACCTATCAGATTAAGAAAGGCTATTGCACCATGACTATGTTAGTGTTTCTGATGTGGGCACTATATCTGATCTTCCCAGAAGACTCAAAAAAAAAAAAGAGGACTGAATTAGGCCCAGTGTATAGATGAGAACTTTTAAAGTGTACATGGATTTTGGGAGCAAACTAGAACTATTTCTAGCAAAATATGGCAAGAACGTATCATTTCAAAGTATACTGTACAGTAAGGACACACTGAGATGTGAGAAATTGCAGCATCTAGAAGACCTCTGTGTACTAGCATGTAATCCACCACTACCACTTGCACAAACACAAAAAGGTACCTTTGTGTCTTGGTATTAATACTGCAATGACACCATGGATGTAGTTTTACACTAGAATCCACATGGTTAAAAAACAGGACAAACAAAAAAAGCAATGAGAGGTTTAGCTTGAACTGCAATTTTTTACATCTATGAACTTACATACACAGAATTTGAACTTAAGACTGACAGAACATCAAAAACTAACATTATCCACTAATTTTATTCAGGAGACAAAATTATCACTAGCTCAACAGCATATTTGTAGGAAAACTTTAAAAAAAATTATTCTATTATTGAAGCAAAAAAGGTTCCAATAAAATACTAGCTTAAAAATGAATTGGCTGAAATTATCCCCATGCCCTTTTTTTTTTAAATAATGATGGCATAGCAGTAGCAAATTATGCTTCATATATAATACCCCAAAATACACATTTGATTTTCTTTTAATGAAAAATTAACTCTGTTTCTGGTGTTTCACTTACACTGTGAAAATGGTTTAATAAAAAAAAACAAAACACATGTAAATACAATCTATTGGAACATCTCTCATATGAGGAAAGGCTGAGAGAGCTGGGACTACTCAGCCTGGAGAAGAGAAGGCTCAGGGACATCTTATCGACGTATGTAAATACCTGAAGGGAGGATGCAAAGAGGAGGGAGCCAGGCTCTTTTCAGTGATGCCCAGTGACAGGACCAGCGGCAACGGGCACAAACTGAAAACCACACAGGAGGTTCCCTCTGAACATCAGGAAACATTTTTTTACTGTGATGGTGACCAAGCACTGGCACAGGTTGTCCAGAGAGGTTGTGGAGTCTCCATCCTTGGAGATATTCAACAGCCTTCTGGACATGGTCCTCGGCAACCAGTCTAGGTGGCCCTGCTTCAGCAGGGGGGTTGGACCAGATGATTTCCAGAGGTCCCTTCCAACCTCAGCTTTCTGTGATTCTGTGATTCTATAAGTGTAACAGAAACAACAGAAAAGTAAACATTTTTCCGATTAGTACAAGGAAAGGAAACAAGATTCCCTTTTATTATTGTGGTTACTACAAAAGAGTAGTGTGAGATCTCCTGCATTACTTTGAAAATATTTACTAAGATGTACTGCAAGAAGATAGACAGATGTGTTCTGATGCTAAAAAATACAGGATAGCTTGTGAGAGGCATAGGAGCTGCAGAGATTTTCTCTTGTTTCCAGGCCACATAGCAGTGAGATTTACAGGATGCAGGTGTTCAAAAAAAAGAAAGAGAAAAAAAAAAGAAAAAAAAACCCCAAAAGCAACCAACCAAACAAGCAAACAAAAATGAACCACACATAGATAATGAATATTGGTGATGCTTAGAGAAGAGGGGGAAAAGAACTTTTTTTAAAAGACAGAATTTTAAAGGAGAAGCCACCAGAACCATTTAAGGATTAACAGAGAATTACCAGTCTCAGCTGCACATTCAGATTCTATATCAGAAGTAACATCCTGGATTTTTTAGGACTGATACTTTTGACGTTTGATTATAGGCGATTAGAGGATGATGAAAAAGTGTCCTGAATAGCAAGATGAGCTCAACTTGAAACTAATGCCTAATGAAAAAAGCAATCTCACTATTTAGGGGCTAGGTTTACAGAGGAACTTCAGCGTCTAATGGGATTTTCAGGAAAACAATTGTTCAATGAGATGAACTGGACTGAAGCTCTGCTTCCTCTCTTTAAACTCCTATAACATGAATAGCTCTCTTTAGCAATCTAAGACAACTGAGAGTTTTAATTTAACTTACAGGTATATTTTTGGAAGAAAAACAAACCCTTTGCAGTTGGACTAGCTAGTGAGCTGTGCCAGTTTCGGTCAAATTTTAAAACTGTTAAAAGAGGTGCTATGGAAAATGCACAAACAAATCATCAAAGTGAACCCTGCAGGCAGCTTCTGTAACCTCTTATTTTACATTTCCGTTCTGCTTTTTAACATTCATGTGGCTCATGAATCACACAGGAGCTGACTGTATGGGGAATATTTACCTACACAAGTCCTGATAATGCCTTTTCTCAAGAATCTCAAAAAAATTCCAGACTTTTAGCATAATAGTGAGGTTAGGGGAACAGGCATATTGTGGACCTCTGATTTGCCCTGCCACTAATACTTCTGGACAGAGCTAAGACTGTTGAAACCTACCCAGAACCGTCAGGTGTGATGTAAGTTTGCTGTCCTACTTCCTACTGAAAGAATTTCAGGCCTTACCCTGTCCAATTATGTTCCACTCCTCTCCTGCTCATGCTTTTTTCATCTCCTAAAATCTCTACCCATCTAATGCATTTCTTTGGTGTTGTCCGGCACCCTTCTTTTCTTCTCTGGGGTAACTCAAACACTCAGGTTCACAAACAGGAAGACATTAAAATCTCAGAGAAACCTCACAACAGTGAAAGCGCTCCTTCAACTTTTTCTTTTCTCTTTAAAAAAACATAAGCCATCCGTCCAATCCATTTCTACTTGAAGACAGGGATACAGTTGGTGACTTGGTATAATTTTGTTGCACGTATGTCTTTCACTTGTGAACTCTGCAGAAGCAAAGCTAGTAAGACAGGACAGCACATCTTAGTAAGTTCACTGCCTTTAGAAAATACATTCCCTAGAAAGTAAATGCTAATAAAAAAAAAAATTAAAAGCCTATTCATAGCATAGTGTTGGAAGGGATGAACTGCTGAAATGAGCAGCGCTTGCTAAAAAGGATCACTTGTATTCCTCTCAGCTCCCAGTCCCACCAAGCACCTCACAAAAAGACAAAGAAAGAATGAAAACAGGAACTGAATGCTAACAACTTTGCTAGTGAAAGCTTAGACAATTTGTATACATAGAACTGGCAAATGGTTTTAACCAAAAAAGAGGAGCTTTTCATGACCATTTTGTGGAAATCTTCTGCAACATCAACACTACAAGTTGCTGCTCGTTAAGGTGGTCAAAAAGTCCACAAACAGTATTTGAACAATAAATCTATCATTCTCATAAAATCATAAACAGCAAACAATGCAGTTTCTTCAATTTCTAAGCAAAAATATATAAGTAATAACTGCATCAGAGGAGTTATACTTAGAAATGCATCTTGCAACTCCACACATTAACTACGGAAAAGATACAAAAAAAATCTGTGTAGATATCAAGGTAATACTGTCATACAATAAGAAGTGCTTGTTTTATGACAAAACAGATTTATTCTCCCCAGTTTGGCAGCCATCTTTGGGCTCACCTGTTACAGGTAGAAGCCATGTCAATAGCTACAGTGAAAAACAATTTGGTTTATACATCCTCACTGTGGCTTACAGTCTTAACTACCGGATCCTACCTGAAGAAAAACAAATTCATTTTAAGTGACATGAAGCAGAAACTCTTTCTTTCCTTTCTAGCAAAATTTCTGCTACATGAAGCACCATTCACTGACCGAAGATCTTGATTCTTCTTTCAACTCTTCATGGATAAGTGTTCAAGCACAGCCAGATCAAGGTACATAGGAAAAGTGGGCAGATACTTATTTTGGCTGAGGAAAGAAAGAACAGCTCTACTAGAATATAAGCCCATTTCCACCTCTTCCCTAATGTTACTGGTGAATGAGAATGGATTGAGAGGGGAGGAAGTAAGAACCACTGGAGAAAAGGAAGGGAAAGGTATTTTTTAGCAGGAGCAAATGACCCCTTCCAGTTGCAACAGGAAAAAAAAAGACACCCCTGTGCATCTTAACTCTGACCCTTTCTTTTTCATCCTGTATGGCACAGCCTGGCTTTGGCCTTGCCCCTTGTACTCTTAATAGCTTTTATCAACTACTCTTAGAAGTACTCTATTTAGTAGCAGAGTATCAGTACCCTTAGTAGCTGATAAAAGAGAACAGTAAGCAGCAGCTGCCCTGGGGCAGGTGAGAAGGATGGTTCTAGTGTTTGTTGTGGCTGAGGGATGAGAAAGGCCGAGTCCTGTGGGGGGGAAGGATGAGGGGCCCAAATGCAGAAGTCCTGTACACCAAGAATGAGCAGAAAAGCGAAGGACGATCCTAGGGGAAAGAAAAGGCAGGTGGCCTAAGGTTTTACGAGATATGTTGCCACTTTAGCTAGAGCTTCCTCATATTTCCCACAGCCACCAGAACAGTGGTTTTGTCCACAGACCTGCTTCCCTCTGTGACCCACCCCAGCCTCCTTAGATACAACACCTGCTAAAAGTTGCAAATCAGGACCCAGAAGCCGGTTGGTGCCACTGGAGATTTTGCTTGCCATGGGCCACGGTTTATAACGATAAGGAATAGAGAGCTGAAGGTGCATAAAGCACACCTCAACTTCCAGCGAGCGAATCAGAAGTTGGCCAGCAAAGGGAACCCTGGACAGGCCCCAGAAGAGGGCTTGCCTTCAAGCCAGGTACACAAGCCACAACCACACTGCCAAGTGGGCAGCAGGCGGCACGCAGCAGCTCAGGCAGCCGTAGCCTGGTGCCTGAGCAGAGCTGACAAGCTTTACTTGATCTTGAACCTTACTCACTCTTGAAAATAGTCATGTCAGTGCAGAGCTAAAACGCGTGGACAGCTTGCAACTGCAGCCGTACGAGGGCTGTGTTACGTGAGTCAGACACTGCGGGTGCTTTATTGCTCTCATAGAGGGAAGAAGGGAGATTCTCACCTCCAGTTATCCCCAGCAACCCCAGCATGACAAGAGGAGAACATCTCTGGAGAAGAGAGTGGATGTCAAGGAAAGATGTTGCCAGATTTTTAACTGGCTACAAGTTAAACCAGCAGCTGATCTCTGTGACTGGACAGGGTAACATAAATGGCTGTAGACTGGCAGAATGAAAGCAGGAGGAAAATACAGTTGCCCTCAGAAACTGGAGTGAAGAAGTTATAATTAGTACTCATGGAGGTTTCCAGCAAACGCTCTGAGTCCTCATATTCAAAGATACAAAGATGGGTGATGGCTGGTCTGAACAAAGGGAAAATTGTGCTGGGAAATCTCAAAAGGATATAAAACATCTTCTCAGTTCATCATGTAATTTCTCCCATCCAACTGATGGCAATATTATGACAATAATTGCATGTCTGTTTGACAACCATACACTGCCAGTCTTTTTAATGGACCTCTGTGTTTTCAAAATATCTCTAAATGACACAGTTTTTAATGAGCTACACAGCTGCAGGCTGGTTACTAATTTATGGTAGAAACAGTGCTATCACACTCTTCTTGCCTCTTGGTAGTATTGTAACACGAGTTTGAGGTAAGCAGTTCAAAATAATGATCATTCCAAAATATTTTCAACTGAGGTCTGGGGGTTGTTTTCTCCCATCAAATCCTGACTTCTGCTTATTTTCAATTTTGCTGGTAAACAAGCAGAATTGCAGTTATGAATAAGGATTCTATTTTCATTTCAGGTCTGATGTGTACCTTTACAGATAACATAAAAAATATGCATAAGTCCAATGTTATTAAAAGAGAGAATCTGTTGTTATTAAAGACATTACTTTCAAAGATACAGTTCTCTAATTCTTCTTTATTTTGATACTCGTGGAAAAAAATGAATTTGATAAAAAACATGGAAACCCTAAATGCTGCTTGTAGTCAGATTACTCTTAAGATCAAAATGGTTCTAATTATCCCAGTCATGTTAAGACCTCTCTCAAAGGCGAGAGGATGTAAAATATTACTGCTCCGTCAGAATTTCACTTGTCTGATCCATTTCTTTCACTGCTGGCAAACTATAAAAGCAATTTTAGGAAACCAGGGGACAGTAAATGTTCATAAGCCTTCTCCAGCCATTTTGAAGAGGAATGATGACATACTCTATCAGAGCACACATCCCAGGAATTCTGACCCTAAGACTGCTGCCTCTTTTTTTAATTTTTAAGATTGAAAAAAACAAAACAAAAATTCCTTCTAGACACAGCATTCTTTTAATGCTCTGCTAAATATTAACCATTAGTATAAAGAGCTTATGGCTGGAATATAACAAAAATTAAAATCTAGCTTTTGATGCACAACAGCAACATTTTTAATACTCATTAATACATGTAGAACTCCAGAAGTCCTGGCACAGGTTTTCCTGAAGCTGTATTTTAAGACATAGACAAAAATAAACCTAATTATCCTAACGCTCCAGCTATTAAACACTTCACCAGGCATAGGAGACTGAATAACATATAACCAATTTTCCCAAATCTCACAGTTTCAACTGTAATATATTCCAGTGTATTAAGCATTCTTATACTGAAGGTGGTTGGTGTCTGCCAGCAAGTCTATCCTTGATCTATGGGCAATCGCAAACTTCTCTAAAACTAGAAGGCATGTTGGCTAACTGGGAGCAGTAATTAAGCCTTCTTTGTAAAAGAGGAAAGCTGGAACAAAAGGATCCATTGTTCAGTCACTGGACCACATGGGAAGGCCTGAACAAATGCTAATTAACCCAGAGAAAATAGAGGCTTCATTGGTTTACCGGTTGATTGAGATGAATTTTAGAGGCTGACAAAACCAGAAAGCTTATGTCCTCCTCAGCTATGAGCTGCTCTGGATTAGCTGTTTACCTCTCCTCCTCATAGCTCTGGGCCATCTCTATGCACTCTGAGGTTATTGCCCTCCATACTCCTCTGTAAATATTTTTCTGAATGCTCTTTAGCCCAAATTCATTCCACTGAGCTGGGTTAGGGAAGAATCAAACCGATTGTCTGGAGGATGTTTTGACAAACAGCAGAGGGTAATAATTAGTTAACTCAGGTTAGCAACAGCCAAGTAGGTTTGACTTCATGCAAGTATTGACGGAAAACCAGAGATTTACCAGCATCTAGGGAAAGTATAGGCAGAGATCCTGTGGTACTGGACAGACTGAAAAACAAGTTTGGACCTTTTACCAAGGAAACTGTTTAAGAGAGCCAAAACGGTGAGTGTTCCCTACGAAAATGGAAAAGAAAAAATTTATCTGGCTACCAACCTCAGCTTCTCCTCTTAAGAAAGCAACCTCGCAAGGTCCTCCCCAGTTCCCCTCAGTTGCCTAGTTACTTTACCTAACAGGCAACAACAAGGTTAAACTTCTGCTAGAGAAGCCCTCATTTTATTCCTGTGTATTACATTTTGGCTTCTTGAAATGCATAATTCACATTCTTCACGTGGACTCACCTCTAAAAAGACTTAAAAAAACCTGTACTTAAATATTTGGTAGAACATTTGTCTAATGGTTTCCAAAAAAAGTGTGCCTAAAAGTATTTTACAAGCTTTTACTGATAACACAGAGATTAAACACCTTGTCCTACTTTGAATTATAGCCATCTCTAAAGTAAACATAGCAAATGTTAACAGCCCACAATGGCTTGGAGCAGGAAGTGAAAAAATATCTACAAGAATTGCAAAAGGGAGCATACCGGCAGAAATGTTACTAAAACATGTAGCCTAGGTTTTTTTCTGAGGATATTTAACACTGCCAACTTGTAAATCAATAGAAGGGGGAAGGAAGCTAAGTAGCTCAAAAAAGACAATTAATTGGTATGGATTTCAAAGTGTACCTTATAGAAGTAGGCCTATACATGTTATATCTTTGGAAGGGACTACAAAAGAGAAAGAAGAATGTCAAAAAGGCTGCTTAAAGATCTGATTAATGAAAAAAGAGAAAGTACTGTCATTTGGAGAAATGAATGACCATTTATTACACTTCATTGGTCCAGTTTTGCAAAATTTAAGTACTAAAAAAATCTGTTAAGATGTGTAACCTTTTAAAAAGTATCTGAAGATTCTGAAATTTGCTTATCACTAAGTTCGCTGTTAAAGGGCTGAGCCTGTAAATACTTATTATTTCATTGTTGATAGTTATGCTGAGCATTGTTTCAAAGTTGATAAAACTAGAACTACTTCAACAGAAGAGGAATTTTATTTGCAAGTGATACATATTTGGAAAACATTTTTCACAGTTTCATTTGCCTCTTACTTTCTTCAACAAATGCTAAATTCCAAGAAGATGAAGGCTGAGTACTCCAAAAGAATGGTGTGGATTTCTTCTTGTCAATATTTTTAGCATATATTTCATCACAGAGATGTTGCTTCCAAGTCATTTTAACTAAGAATTTTTAGTTTAGCAGCAGCCTTTTATGAATGGCCTTGTAATACCATACATTACAGCACAGGCATTCAGATAAATATAAATGGAAATTCCTTTTAGTTAAACTGATGCAGCAATTTTAGCAATCATGCCTTCTCATTTGTCTCTGGGGCTTGTCCATTCCATTCTAAAGATCTCTGTATTCTTATTTTAGTTTGAACTCCTCTACTCCAAATTATCATGTGCCCTTTGAGTCTAAGAATATGGTAGCTTTTTATCCCAAATGTGACTCCAGCAGAAGCTGGAGTGATTTATGCAAGACCAGATCTCTTTCTTCCACTGAGGTCAATGTCAAAAATCTGATTGACCTCAATAGAAGGTCAGTAGAAAAATGTCATAGAATTTGACATCCAAAGGGATTGTTCTCATGCAGCCAGTCTTGCCCAGCTAAAATTTATTTCACCAAAAACTCCTGTATAAAGTGCACAGGCATATGGAGACAGGTAGCAAAAACTTTAAAATAATGGTAATATAACAGCCAGTTAAAAGATAGCTATGTCTTTTAAATGACACACCTGTTAAAAGTATTTGTTTATTATCACTAAATTAGCAAGCAAAGGCATTCAAGGATCTAGTGTCCAACACTGTTGAATACATTGGTCTTATATACCCCTTTTATTTACTGTTTCAACAGCAAGCAGGTACATGGAAGCAACCCCTTGTAACTCACCTATAAAAAACAAAAGCTGCAAGCAGAATAGAATAAGTAAAAGTCTCAAAAGATACTTCAGGCGTGCTTAAAACACAACCAATAATCATAAATCCTTTGTAAACAAAAGGTCACCTACAGACAGCTAAATGGCAGGCACACTTATGGGTGTGGATGCCTGGGGCTATTTTCTTTTCCTTTTATTTAAAATCAATGTGACTTCCAAAATTGTTTTGAATGGAGAAACCCCATCAGTAACCATAAGTTTCAATAAGTTATGGAGCAAGCTGAACACCCTAGATCAATGACCCTCCTTCTCACGATTATATACTAAACATAAATTCCAAATCAACTTAAATTTGGAGATAGTGGTAAGGACTCATACCTGGCCCTTAATGGTGAAGTAAGTATCAGAAGAAAATCCAGCATGATTTTCCTCCATTTAGTGAGCTCTATTATTCAACAACAGTAATGGTACATGTAGGTACAGATGAGGTACAGACAAGAGACAGAAATCCCGCAAAACCTGGGTGACTGTTAATGATGCAAAAGTACTGACAAAGCCAAAGCAACACTACCGTATTAACCAGAGAAGAGAAAGGAAAAAATACTAGTAAAAAGTTATTGCTACTGGCTGGCAACTGCAACTGCCTTTGCCACATGCATTTTTAATAACAATCACTACTTTGGAAACAAAATGTGTATCACTGGTGGTAACATGATTTTAGTGCTCATCTTGAGCAGTTCTCTTTGTTTTAGTTAATTTGGAGGCTCCAAAGACTTTAAAAGATAGACAAATAATATCACTCCCTTCCACGTCTTTTTGACAAGAGTGAGGTCAAAAGGGTCCTAAGGTCCTAACACCATTCACAACTCAGCCTTTTCACTGTAGTCACAGTATATTAAAACCCTTAGTGAACTGCCCTGATAGACATAGTGCTGTACTGGATCCATGCATTCTCAGCTGACTAGGGCCGAGAAAGACATAGCTACTAAGAGTACTTCATCTGGTGGTTTTGAGGACCCTACGATCCACTTGCTTTGACCTTGAAATAGCTGCTCAGCAACCGGCACCATGACTACTCCACATTATGTCTCCCCTGCTGAACTACAGCATAATTTACGTAAAGATTTCATCCAGGGATTCATTTACACTTATAAATGCCTCACAGCCATCTTAAATATCCTTGATTGTCCCTTTCTTACAAGTTTGTGTATCTCTAATTTATTCTAACTCCCTTTTGGATTTAATTTGTATTTTTTTCAGAGCTCCTCCTCTCTATGGTTGAATGATGTTGTATGAGGAAAGGGGAAGGAAAGGGTAATATATACATCAGTGCAGGCTAATTGTAGTTCAATAAAGATGGGTCAAATTTTGACAAGATTTTATCCTCAGAAATGTCTGAAAAGTAAATATTTTCTTTCAGTGTATTCAAAATGAAAGATCTTGATCTTGTCTGTTTAGTTCCACCTGAAGAGTCAAAATTAGGCTGTAGAAGGATGTGAAAAATGCTATCCTTTCACAAAGTGTGGAATTAGGAAGGGAAGTAGTATTTGTAACATTCCTTAGAGTGTGTCAAGAATTATGGTTTATTCAATATTCTCATTTTGGTTTTGAACATTTAGCATTGGCTTCTTTCTACTCCAGATTTTCCAGACAAGCACAAACTGCATCTGTGGCAGAAAATAGCAAGAAGCTTCAAGAAACACTTTACAGGAAATCATTGGGAAAAAAAACCCCAACAACCCAAACCCCAATTATTCTTATAGATAAAAGAGGTTAAAGGCAGTCATTACTTCCACTTCTTAAGTAACTGCACAAGAAGAATCTTTTCTTAGAACTGAAATCAGTTACCAACAAGATTTCAACAAGAAGCCTATACATATCTGCACAGTTTGTCTACAACAAACTTTACAGCCATCAAGACAACCATAGCAACATATTTCTACAGATATGTCGGTTTATTCAGAAATACTCCAGTAAACTGTAACAAAAACTCATGTATCTGGATACCTTACAACATATTACCTCAACTACTAATTATTCACGATCCGGGATAAATTATATTCTCTCTCTTTGCATGACTGTGTCAACGAAGAGAATAATGAAATGTGCCTAGCTGAGAAAATATTTTCAGCATTAATTGTAGAATAATATTCATATTTCTACAATGAAAAAAATCTTTCAGGACTACACAAGGAAAAAAAGGAGCTGGCAGTCTTCCAACAATCATAAGCAATATAAATAGATAGATAGGCTCAATAGATAGATACAAACAATAGACTCATGCCATGAGCAACAGCAATCCCACCATATTTATTTGTAATCCATTTGTATAAAACTCAGTGAGGTCTATGTAAGCATTGTTACTAAAATAAACAGTAAAATGATTGTGGAAGGTTTATTATACAAGAAAAAAAGGGCGCAACCTTTTGCTTTTAAAATCTTTGTCAGCTCGTATTGGAGGACAGATTTCTTTCCTAGAATGCAAGTTTAAGCATGTCAAACACTAGAAATAGTTTAGAGACAAACTGTGATCTTTCTAACTATGGAAAAAATGTTAAAAATTATAGCACAAAGAATGTTTCTTTATATTGGATTTCAGCTATCTTCTCTATTACTATCACCCAATTAAAGAGTCTTCCTTTTTTACTCCATGAAGTAAAAAAAAAAAAAAAAAATTATTTTATTCCAATAAAAAAGAAAAGTGGTTTTTTTTTCTAAGGAGTTCAGAGGAGAGCTTTCTAGTGTAAGATCAGCATGGTGCCACTCTCTCCACAGGAAAGCTTGCCTGTGTCACCTAATCCTTGGCTTGCCTCTTCCTTGCTTCCTTGTTTCTTTAGGGTTCAGATCAACTAGCTTTTGGAGAGAGGAGAGGAACAGAGATCAAGCCAATTCATTGCTACAAAGCCAGTACGCTCACCAATTCCAGCAACTAGATTTTTTATTTTGTTTTGTTCTTCAGTGGTTTTGTTTGATTTTGTCCAAGACTTTACAGGATTGAGGAGAGGTTTGGTGCACTTTTTTCATTTCAATTAGGAAATGTTGTAAACAGTGTTGGTTTTGAAAGCCTTATCCACAGCTGGTTAGGAAACAGTTCTGTTTGCCGCTTCTGAAAAAAAAGATAGAGAAAAAAACCCCTTTGATAACAATTTCCAAGAGAAAATAAAAACCTGATTTCAATCCAGTTTGTAAAAACAATCCATATTTTTGCATTCTCCACAATAAAATTAATTCTTTTCATTATAAGTCAAATAAAATGCTTTCAACAAAATCACAAATTTATTTAGACTTAATTTATTACATACTAGTATGTTTTGAAGTACTTCTATGGGATACTTTGTTGTTGTGGGAACTCCTTCCTGAATTTTTTTTT
The DNA here is from genome assembly GCA_008921705.1 of Burhinus oedicnemus. NCBI lineage: Eukaryota > Metazoa > Chordata > Aves > Charadriiformes > Burhinidae > Burhinus > Burhinus oedicnemus. The sequence continues at coordinate 277,722 of VFFE01009068.1, read as the reverse complement.
TTTTAAGTACTGGGAACATGATGTCATTGAAACTGTACTTTCTATCATAGGTTCTTTCCCATTAGCCATTTCTAGAATAAGCGAAAGACATCAGTTAGGGTTATATACTACTGCCTTCATACCTAAAAGAGGTGATGCTAGTTATCTTCCTGTTGTTTGACCATCAGCCCTTTCACTGCTGTGAGCCACCTTGCCAGGCTAAGGGGTAGACTTGCCCTCAACAAGTGAACAGTCCCCCTTCAATTCTGCCACAGCCAAGAAAAGCAAGGGAAGAACTCTCTCCTTTGTCAGATCCAACATCAACATGCAGTAAAAGAATACTTTTCATGTCTGTTACTAAAATATACCAAAAAAAATTATACTGTACCTTTTACATATGATCTCTGATAAGAAGGATTAGGAACACGTCAAAGATGACATTAGCAAGATACAGTAGCATCCCCGCGGCTACCAGTGCAAATGGTAGAAATGACATTTTAGTGACAGCTTTCAGAATAAGACTTTGTTATTTCTTTGCTTTCTTTGACACTTGGCTCATTAAGGTAGTCACCATTCCACGCTGGCTCCAACCAGCAGGAAAGGAGGTGATTCTCTCATTTCCTACAAATGGACATGTGTCCTCAGCTAACTTAGCCTGACTAGCTTTGAAAGACCCCTGAACATTTTGCTTAATACATCGTAATAAGAGAAAAACTACATGACAAATGCTACTCAGAATCTTAAGGAGTTTTAGTTGTTTTATTATCAGAAAAAAGTACTTCATAGGAAAAACACATCAGTCTAAGTAAAATAAGCACCAACTTCCGCTTAAGTGAAAAGCAGAGATTTGCTATGTATGAACCAGTTAATCTGTACATGCCATCTTCATAAAAAACAATGATATCAAACTACATAAACAAATTTCCTTTATGAACCTGTTATACACAAGGTTACTGGTGAGTTATTTTACTAGTATGGCCTATAGACATTTTTACTGAACTTGCAAATTTATCTCAGATTCTGAGATAGCTGTTGCTTCCTCTAGAATTTCAATCTGAATTCAGATTCTCCGGAAAAAATACTGCCTTCTGGTAGCCAAAAAAAAAAAAGAGTATGCCAAGCATGGTGCAGAACTGAGCCATAAAGGATGAGGCTTTCATTAAAAACTATGGCTGAAATGTCCTGTCCAATTCCTGGATTAAGGTCTGAGGGCTGACAGTGTTTGAACCATATTTCTTCAAGAGTATGCAGCAAACGGACAAACACTACAGCTCTCTCAGATTCCTTGGTTGAGTCCCAGGGAGCAATAGCAGCCAACAGACATGACACTCAGCTCTTGGACAAGTCTCAGTATCACCTCCTTTAAAAAAAGGAAGCTGATAGAACTAGGAGTCTTCTCAGTTTTAGCTCCTCTTTCTTTCCTTTGAGAAATAAAAGTAAAGAAGCCATGTATTAGTTTAAGACAGTGCCTTGCAAGCTCAAAGGAACACTTTAGCCCAAGAATTTGAAACCAGCAAAATAGAGTAAAAGGCAACTTTAGAAAGCAGTAAGGATGATGAGGAAAATAACAGCTGACACTCTAAGCCTAGCTTGAATCTCTCTCACATATGGTAGTTTGGCATCAGTGATGCCACAGTCAATTGCCAGGTGAAGGGAGCATTAAATGGTCATGGCAGTGTCTCTCAAGCAACAAGCAAAAAGAGGGAGGAAAGCAAAAGCTGGCTGAGCGAAAAGGTGAGTCAGGGAGGTTGAAAAATAAGACAAGCAAATGGAGAAAAATGAAGGAGATAATACACTGCATAAAGCTGGGGAAAAGGAAGGAAGGAAAATAATATGGAAGGACAGAATCAGAACAAAGAATTTAAGACACTGAAAAAGACAGAAATATTTAAGAAATAAACCTAAAGGACAAGGAAGATGAAACCAGAAAAAAAAAAAAAAAGGAAAAGAACTAATTTAAAATTCAAAAATTGTCTGATACTGAAATATCAAAATGTTGTGTTAGACATAAACCAATAATGAACAGCTCCACATTTATGATGATGACCATCTATTTGAATATAACTATCTCCCTGGAGTATGACCAAATAAAACCAACTAAATCACTTTTCTGCTTTGCGTGTAGGAGTCAGAAATACAAAAATAACCTTAGAAATTAAGCCTTTAAAAGTGCTTTCTCCATGAAGTCTGATAAGCAACTGAACTACAGTGGATAAATATGTCAATAAGAAGAAAATGCTCACAACTAAGAAGCTTTTGAATGTGAAAAATCAAAAGCAGGATTAAGTTAAATCAGCAGTTGGTTGTATACAGTTGTACATTTTCTTCATCATTAACTATTAAAAAAAGACCAATTCAAAAAACATCTTCAATTTAACCCTGTATGTCTTTCTAAGAAAAAAAAACAACAAGCCTCTGATCAGCCACAGATCAATGCAGGAGCAACTCAGTACAACTAAATGGTCTGCCTATGCAGAGGTCAGTCCCTTTTGGCCATGAAAAACAACATGTAATCTATTAATAAATTTTAATACTTAAATATTTTTTCTTTATGTAGATAAGGACCTAGGCCTTAAGGCCATACAGAAGCCAGTTATGTACAGGAACTATTTTATTCACTCTCTGAATTATGGAAACCCACTGGTCCAATATTCAGGATAAATGTTTCTCTATCCTTGAGACTTACACAGGAAAATGCCAGTTTACACATAAGTACTGTAAGTATACTTGTATCAATACAGAATTTCTCACTCACATTGCTTTCAATGTGCCAATCCAAACCATGAAGATATAAAATTTAAGAAAAAAAAAAAAAATTGTGTGAGTTAGATGTTAGACCTATCAATTGAGCAAGATTATTCATCATATTTTTAATAATGAGATAAGTTGCCACCAGTTTATTCCTTAGGAGCTACAGCCTTAAGTCCACAACCTCAGCCTCATTTTGCATATATGTATTTCTGCCAAGGCCTCAATCACCTCTACAGGAAGTCCCGAAAATAAGAAATATAATTGCATGGAACAAAGAGTCAGATCAGGTCTGGCACTCTGTTTCTACAATACTTTCTAATTTGGGCTCTTGGGATCCAAGAATGACTGAAGAAGACCATGAGACATGGCTAACAAAATGAAAGTCGCAGATGCTATACAGCAATCTATGTTTCTGATGTTTTAAAGGGTTCCCTTAGAAAAGATATTTAAAAAAAAAAATAAAAGATCTTGGAAATATTCAGTGGTCTACAAATCACAAGAGACAGAAAGCCACTGACTTGTCAGAGATATTTGTAACTTTGTTATCAGAAACATGAATATGCTTTTGTGACAAGGCCAGATTTTTTTTATATGCATCTGTCTGCGTCTTCTTTTTTTTTTCTGCAGAGTAAATCGTTGGCTCAATTCTCGCTCCTTCCACCCTGCCACCTGAAAAGCTCGTCCCAAGAGTACACCCAGTCCCTCCCACAGATAAAGTACTCACCATTCCCTCTAAACATCACCCCTCCTCTCTTTCTGCAGCCAAGCCTTGATAAAAGCAATACTATTAATATAGAAACTGCAAGGAATCGCAGACAAAGCCAGATTAGCTATATGCATATCAGTAGTAGAAAATGTAAGAAATTGTGTTTCTCTAACCCCCAGACACAAATATTTCTCCTGTCCAGGGGTACATATAGATGTCTTTATTTTCATTGACCACGGGATGACGTTTATGACAGAAGACATACGACTAGAGATGAGAACCTGTTTGACAGAGAAGAGGGAGAACATCCCAATATACTGATTTATCAGACCTGGAAAGAAAGCCTTGAGCTTTATTTGAAGAGGATCAATGACATTTTCCTGTGAAAAACAAAACAACTGTTGTGATCACAGTTCTAAAAATATGCAAGAATTCCATATGCCAGTCTATATTTTTGACAATATATACTAGAAAGATAGTATGTATTTTTTGCAAGAGGAGAAAGAATATGAGTAGCATACCCCATACGATTTCGGACTCTTAAGGTGTTTATATATACACATTACTAGAATAAGTATATGTGAAAGGTAGAAAGAGTTTTCAGATTTTGCCTCTGGAATTACGCCCTTTTCTAACTACTAGAAAGGACATGCCAAATTTTAACGGGGAGGGGCAGACGACCTATAGTCTGCCTGTATGCTGAGGGATTCCAATCTTCTGAAGTGTCTAATGCTGGTAGCTATCTAAAATGGGCCATTCACACATATCTGGTCCAGTATGGCAACTCCTAAGCACAGAAATAGAAATAAGTATTTATAGATGTATGCAGTTTTAAGTGGAGAAGAAACAAGCGGTTTAGCAGCCTACAGAACTGAGATTATTCACGGGCAGATTGGCTATATTTGGATAGAGAACAAGGAAGGATTAGGAAAAGAAAGAGAAAAAATGAACTGACTGTGGAGTGATACAGAGAGTGGATTATGTGTATAAATAGTCTCCAGAACAGACAACCCTTTCAAATTTTCCTAAGATCAAATTCACATTTTTCCAAAGTAAAATGAGAGTTACTGCTGAGTTCATGCTTTTGATGTGTAGAAACATGCAAAATATGCTCCAGAACACAAAGTACTCTAATGAAAATAACAACATCACAATACTTTTCTTCAGTATAATGTTCTTAAATATTTTACTGTATGATTTAAGTGCTGGAGAAGGTAAAAGCTAGAACAGACACAATTATTTCAGTGAAATGACTAACAGTGTCAGCTCTCAGAGTTGCCTAAAAAGTCCATCATGGGACTAGCAAACTAGATTCACAGACAGCTAAAGGGATGGAATGACACATTTTAATTTTCTTCAAGTAAAACCCTATGACACATTTCAGAAAGTTTCTGTATAAAAGGAATTAATGACTCCTCTTTAATGAAAAGTATTGATTTCTTGAAGGGTACAGATTACAGGTGCAGAAATGGATTATTCAGGAATTTTGTCATGGCTGAAAAGTAGAACATATTTCAGACAATGTTCCCACTCTGTTGTTACATGGGATGTCCTTGAAAAAGTATAATAACTATTTTAGGTTACACAGGTATACCTCTTGTAAGACTCATGTCTCTGGTAAGCAGGGAGAATGAAAAGACCTAAAGGTTTGTAGTAAAGGGAAAACTAGTCATTGGAATACTTTAGGGTCTTCAGCTTTATGGAAATATTAATTCAGAGAACACAGTGCAAAGCTTTTAGCCCTTCCCAACTGGGGGTGGCTTGGAATCTGGAAGTGTGGAGAAACCAGCAAGGAATATGTGTTTTAACAAACTGTGACGCGTTCAAGGTGTCTCAGATGTCACTGCCATACATCATGTCTACCTCTGGGTTCACTGCACTACCACAGATGCAGCCCAGAGCTTCTCAGTCAGGAAGGCCAACTAGCTAACATCCATTTCCTGCTGGATTTCTTTAACAGCCTAGGACACATCATTATGTCACACTAACCCCATCCACTGGTCAGCTTATATGCCACCTCATTAATTGCTGTAGAAAGAATGATCTCACAAGGGTTGTTGGCATTGTTTGAAGATTTTGTTTGGTTTTGGTTTTCTCGCACAGATATTTGGGTAAATAGGCTGGCAAACATGTATTGCGGTTCTTTGAAATTCCTGCAAATTCATCTCTATAGTCTATAGGACTTTACTTTCATCTGATGAAATGTAACAGAGCTACCAGCTACTTTTACTCCTACCTCTATTCACCTCATTAATCTTCTTAATAAACTTATCTCTTTACACTGTTCTCGAAACTGAAAATTATGTGTATACTACATTTAATTACCCATATGACTCGGGGAGCAAAAAACTAAACCAAACTTAGGAAAACTGCAGAAAAATCATGCATTGAAACTGTAAAGAAAGAATTCCCAAAAGCTGTTCTGCAACCAAACAGGCAGAAAACCACAAGACATTGCTTAAGTTTCTCTTGTAGCTGATTATAAAGAAAAAGTTTTGGAATCAGTGTTTAACATCAAAAGTACTTTACTGGAAAAAATTCAGAAGGCTCTTGCAATGTAAACTAACTCTTGACAACTCAATATCTAACTTCAGGGCCAGTATTTTATTCATTAATAAGAAATCCTTTAAAATTATCATATACTGCCTTCCATTGTTGAATTCGCAGAATAGTAAACTTCTACATCCTAAATGAAAGCACAGTGGCATCAATAGACCTTGGCACAGATATTTATAGAAAGTGAAAACAGGCCCAGACTCAAACCATCCCCAGAAGGCAAACCTGAACCTCTATTTTAAATAGATATAGCTATCATGTACTGATAGGAGATTGAGAAAGTTATGCAGAAGAAACTGGGAGAGGAGACACATGAAGAAGAAAAAGCTATCAAGTTTCATATCAAATCTAAGTAATCATATGCCTGAATTAGTAACGATCGGTAAGCCCAGTAGCATGCACATAGAACCTTAATAAAATTAATGTTTTGTTTCTTCATATGATATCCTGCTCCTTCTGAAGCAGGAGCCAGCCTGCCAGGATGTCACTAAGAATTGCATAGCTGTGAAGGGACCCCAAGTTTGCCAGTACCCTGAGGTGGTTCTGTCAGCACCTATTTCTCAGAACAAGTGTCCCCAGAGCCATGCTCTGCTTTGCAAGCTCTAGAGCCAGGCTGCATCACAACATGAACAAGAATAAACTTTCTAAAACAGAAAGCTCAGAATGAGACAGATTATAAATAAAAATGTTTTATAAACGAGTCCTCCACTGTCTACTGTGTCCTTGTAGTGAGATCCTTTGGCTCTAGGCCTGATCTTAGTTCAATAACTCAGTTGCTTTTTGGCCAAGACTGAGATTTGCACAGTCCTGAAGTTTGCACAGTCCCCTCTGGGTCTCTTGGGGGAAAAAAGTCTCATGACCCCTGGGGCTTGGCTTTTTCTGCTCCCTGTTTTTCCCAGCTGTCTTCCACTGTCCGCTATGCTGCATGCTCCTGGTTCTTTGTTGTCTTTCACATGCTCTGCCTGCCCTGCTTCACTGTCAGCAAGGGTGCCCCTCAGCTATGCACAGTTGCTCGCTTTGGAGGATCAGTCTCCCCTTTCCTCCAAAAGGCTCCACTCGACCCTGCATGCAGCCGCCAGGGCAAGAAACCCTCAACCTCCCTCCCCAGCAGTTAACCACAGCCTCTGGTTAGAAACAAGCATTCTTTAACAAAATAAAAACAAAGATATAAAATGAACAGCATCCACCATGAACCTAATCGTAATCATCCGTCACTTGAGTGGCCCCTTTGAATCTGTGCTGTCTGTGCTGAAGTCCTGAGCATGTAACTTTAACCGGTGGCAAAGACATTCGTCCTGCACTTTGTCCTCTCCATCTCCATCCTGTCCGCCACTGCATTTGGCAGATGCCACAGCTTTCTTCATGCCCTCCCTCTAGCAGTGGTGTTCCTGCTGACCGTATATTTAACCTGCTGCCAGAGAGCTCAAGTGGGCCTCTTTGGACAACAACAATTCAGCACATGAAATGCAACAAGAATGTCCCTACTGTCACTGTGAAATGTAGCCCAAGATGATCATCCTAGCTGTTTGCTTTGGCAGCCACTTCTCTATCCGATCTTTGCTGCACATTTTAATTAGGGGTTTGAACTTTGGTCCTCTTTTAGTTCAGTAAGAAGCACCGACTTTGTCTTAAATTTTAATAAACATCTATCAGAATGGGCAGACCTAAGTGCTCCCACTGTGATGATGCTCCCCCTTCAGAACATCTCCAGAACTGCTTTTCATTCGTTGAGTAATTCGCTTACAGATCTTACCTGTCAATACCTGTGCAGAAGCACATCAGGCTTCTGAAGAGAAGATATTTAATTCCCATTAACACTCAGGGCACTCTTCAGTCCCGTGAAGTTGTTATCAAATAAAAGAGTACATGCTCATTTTGTACGCAGAGGAAGGAGTATTACAAGTGCCAGGAAGACAGATGCACGGACTGCATTTTTGAGAAGAGTTATAAAGCTTTGCTCTGCTGTATGTGCCCAGCTCTCCAGCAGGCTTTAAACATAGGCACAATTGACAGAGTGTCTCCAGCAGCAAGCACCGAGAAACCCAAGCAGCCATTTTGGTCTCCTCTCTGAAGCTTTTGCAGAAATGCTACACATTTTTAACAAGAAAAAGACAAATTGCCACTACCAGGAGTTCAGTAATATTCTGTGTTCTGTGCTCTCCTTTAATCCCCAACATTACTTTGTATTTTGTTTTATTTTTTTAATTACAAAAATGTAATTGCTGAAATAGTTTGTTTAGGAAAACATATTTTTGAAAAATGGTTAATCCTGCTTATGTGCATGTGTTAGCTACTATCAAGTAAACTATTAAGGCTATGCATCTCAGACCACACCTCTGTCAAAGTGCCGAATAATTCTCTCATAAATAAAAGGCAATGATGTAGTAATGTCCAGAAGACTAAAGCACACGCAGGTTAAGATGTCTGCAATACCAGCCTTTGTTTAAGTACATCCAAGAAGGGAAATCAATATTCCTCAGGAGAGTATTTTGTTGGTACAGCTGCTGTTGCTAAGATTGGCACAGTGTCGTGTTCTCATTAATACAGTCTAATGGCAACCATAAGATTGAGAATGTGCAGACAGACGTAATGAATTTATACTAAAAACACAACAACGTAGAAATTCTAATTGCTTTGGCCTGATTGGGTACTTTATATCTTGAAAAGATCATGTTTATAAATTAGAGTTTAATGATATTTATGAATCACAAAATTAAGTCCTTCCTTGTAGCAATCATTAGCATGAAAGCAATCGCTGCTGCATTTCGTCCTTTAAGAGCTTCAGCACAACGAAGCTGTCATGCTCAAAAGCAGTTTTGCATTTTAGAGCAAATTGTTACTATTGCAAAGAAAATGTAAGGTTTTAGTTTTACAAGCATTTTTGCGAGCATTAAAATAACTCTGTGAAGCCCACATCTCTCAGAGGAAGATACGTGCATTGTGTCCTTTGATTCTGTGAAAGGAAAAATCCCTTTGTACCAAGCATTATCAGACCTCCTCACCCTCCCTCCAAACACGCACACTGCCCTGGATGTCATTTGTCATTCAGCTGTTGGTTTCTCTGTCAGTGCTCTGGAAGCCTGAGAGATGCAGGCAAGAAACATGAAAAAAGCTACTGGAAAAAAAAAAAAATTGAAAGATGATGCCATAGGGAGCTTGAGGAGAAAAAATGAAAATAAAAAATTGAAGACATAAATGACATCCAGGGAGCACAGAGCTGACACCCTCAAAATGATTACTGATCAAACACAGGTTACAGCCCTGAGAGAGAACCCTGGAGGTGAAATTCAACATCTCCCTCCGCAAAATGGCTACATCTTGAATTAAGGTACCATTTGTGATGAGGTCGGGTGATTAATTACAATCTTTCAATGAAAGTTACGCGAGCATCAAGCACACACAAATATGATGTGCAAGCTGTATATACATGGACCGCAACCCTTCCTGCCCCATCCTTTCTTCATTAGCAGCATCTGAAGGAGCCTGTGCTCTATGTGATGCAGCATGGGACATGCTCTGCCTCCAGTGGCCCCCGAGCCCTGTTTGTCCTTACTCCTTTGGACTTCAACATCCTAGAGTTTACCTTAATAGGGGTATTACACCAATCTTTACTGCCATTTGTGCAAATTTTGTCATTTGCTGTACAATGGAAAAATCTTTCAGTAAAAAATCAATTAAAGCACAAAGTTGCACCTTAGTAAAAAGTCTCAAACTCTGCACCATGTGTATGCCTATCAATAATCAGACACAAGAAACTGTCTCCACTCTCTTGACTAAGATGGTATGTTTAGTGTCTGGTACTCATCCATCAATTATTTGACTTTCATAAAAATTTATTTAGTGAAACATTATTCCAAGCATTATCAGATTTTTCAGTTAGACGAGACAAAGTAAGGATGTCTGAGGATGCACATGAGTTGTGCAATCTAAATTAAGCTGCTTGGGTACATAAACTGCCCAATGATTCGACTGTATTACAGCATGTGTTGCTCTGAGGCTCACTCAGGTGTTCAACAGGCCTGCTTGGGTCTCAGAAAGGAAAATGTGTGCCATCGCCAGCTAAATTTACAGGTGGAATTTAAATATCACAATACCATTTCATGTCACATAACATTTCAGCATCCTGCCTCCAATGCAAAGCTTCACAGCATCTTATACAAGTGTACCCGCTCCCCTGTACAAGGAGGGAACTAAAATTCTAAAGGGAAGCTACAGAAAGGCAGCACACTGAGCAGGCAGCCAATGGGTGCTGTTAAGGACGGGTGCGTTTCTTACATCCCACTTCTTTTTACAAAATAAGCATTTTCTTTTAAGCTGTAGAGAGTATCTTTGAGGATCTCCTCTGGGTTTCACAGCCTTGAGGCCCCTTTGGAACAGATGCCTGAGACCTTCCCTTTAAAATAGAAAGTGAAAAGTGATTGGGTCTATTACTGGACAACCAAAAAAGGCTGTTTCCTCCATGCACACACTTCTCATGTGGTAAGCTGGTGCTCGGAGAATACACGCTAAAGATACACAGCTTAAATGCGCTATCCTTTCTAAAGAATTAGAAATTGATTTCTTAAATCACACTCGTGTACACACGCACTCCTCCACTGTTTAATTACTCCTGTACTAATGATGCCATGAAAAGGCTGGTTGTTTCAGCTGATGCGACAGGGCACACCGATATCAGAAAGCACCTTAGTCTAATATACAGAAGATACTAGCTTTCTCTATGCTTACTGTGCACATGTCAGTATTCCTGTTTTTCTGGATGGCATTTATGTGGAAAGAAAATGGATTAATTATTGTCTTGAGTTGAACAATACTTGGGCTGTGTGAAATCAGGAAACCAACAAAAAAAACCCAAACAACATTAGTACAAGTGGTATCTGAGCATCTTATCGCTCCTAATAAAGGGGATCTGGCCAGATGCTCTATTTTACTCTGTGTCCATCAGGGCACAGCAAGGGACAGCATGCTGGGGAACCAGGGTCGGACACAGTTGGGCAGGTCCACAGCGATGAGCCAGGTCCAAGGATGAGCCAGGAAGCCAGTCACAGGCTGGAGCCCAGCTTGGCAGGACCCGTGGCCAGGCAGGGCAGGGCTGTGGGGAGCTGGAGACCCGTCCTGCTGCGGCATCAGTGGGACAGGGGCTGGTGGCCCCGAGGAGCTGACATGGGATCCTGGGCCTTGGGCAGGTGGGGAGGTCCCCAGAGAGTGGGCAAGGATGGTCAGAGCTGGTGGTGCCCTCAGGGCTGTGGCATAACTGTCTTTTGCAAAGATTTCTGAGGAGACCTAAGAAACATGCTTCTGCAAGCAAAGCAAGAGCAGTCATTTGGCTCAGGAGGCGCTGAGCTGCTGGGCAGTGACTTGGTCGAGCCATTCCTCGGTAATCCTCACAAAGCCCAGCCTGCAGACCTCAAGTCTTTCTGGGTTTGGGTGACTCTTAAGCAGAGTTCTGAGAAGCACATCCTTTAGTATGCTGGTGTCAAAGGAGCAGCTGGGGTCTAGCTCAGAGACCAGTGTGCTCATGGGTGGCCACTTCTGGATGCCCACCTGGAAGCCTCAAGGACCTGACTCTCAGTACTCATACCTGTAACCATCAGGAACAGAAGCCGTCATGAGCACAAATTAAGTGCTAATATGATTCAAACTGCTCTGTAAAAACGGGGTCATAGGTATTTTTCAGGTTGACAGCTCAAATTAAAGGACACTTGGGGATGAGTTTCAGTTGTCCATATGCTCCTTAAAATATCTGAGGCCTGAACCACAAGTCCAGACAGACATACCTTTTTTTACCCTAATGTGGGTGCCTTGGATAGCCTTGGGTTCCTTTAAATGCCTGTGTTCAGGAAACAGAACCAAGCCCTTAATATCCTCTCTACTTTAGGAATTTATCTGTAAAATTGAGACGACAGATTATTGCAAAGATTTCTTATAAAAATTCATGTTTCTGAAGCTTTCAGATAGTTCAGTGTTTAAGGTAACAAATGCTTATGAAGAATCTAATAATTTCTTCTTCAGTGCTTTAAAATAAATTTATCACAGACTGACACATTCAATGGGAGAAAAATAAAATTTTGAAGTTCTACCCATTCAGCTTCTGGATTCTAGGTCATACTCTGCCCAGAGGAAGACTCATTAACCTAACCCATTTACTCTGTGAAACTGGTGGACTTTTATTCAGTCAAGTTATACTCTTTATGTTTAAGATTTCACATAGAATTTTCGTTAAGGACTTTATTTTTCTGCCATAATGTATCTTTTAGCTTAAAAAGTAACATTATGAAGTCCAAACTCACTTTAAACTGCTTCAAATAATGTGTTCAAAGGGCTGTAAAATAACTTTTTTTTTTCACTTTTGCTGAGTGGCAGAAAGCTATTTTTAGGCTAAGATAAAATCAGGTGTTTACAATCCTCAGGTGTTTTCAATAGCTTAATGAGAGTGGTACAAGCTGATGGGAAAAAAAAAAAAGCCTACACTATGAGGCAGTGAGGTGTCCCAAAATTTTTTTTCCCCGATATTTATGAAAATTCGGTTATTCATTACTTACATACTCCAAGAAGAGACTGGGCAGAAGAAGTAATCTGAACACACGCGGATTGTTACTAGTAGTTCATCAAACAGAAGGACGAAAGATTTTGATGTAGAAAAAATAATGCCTTTGTGACTGGGATTTTTTGAGCAAGCTCCACTATTTAGACAGAGTACTTTGGCCTAGCTGGCTCCCCTGAAAAATTATTAGTGTGCTCAGTTGCTTTCAGTCCCTTTCCATTTCATTACAGTGTAGCCGGAGACAGACCACCTGCAGAGACGCTAATTCAATCTAGGCAAAAGTTACGAAGCAGAGTGACAGAATTGTGGCTGAATTATGCCTCTTCAGAGACACAGCCCTACCAAGAGTGCTGAGGAGATCCAACAACTGAATGCAATGTGCTGGCCAGAGGCAGTGAGACTACGCAGCTCAGGTTGCTGCCAGAAGTGCCCGAGGGATTTGGCTGAAAGGTGACCCCAACTACGTTGTTCAAAGAAAAAAAGGGACGCGGATCTTTTCAGTTCACACAGAGTATGTGTCACTGGACTGGGCTAAAAGATTTTTTTTTTTTTATTTAAAAAAAAAAAAGAGAAGTGTGAGTTCACTTATTTGGAGGAAGAAAAGATTGTACAGAGCAGAAGATGGAGGAGGCATGGGTAGAACAGCAAACCAGGCCAAAGGGTGGGCCAGGCTACTTCAGAACTGCAGCTTACTCTTATTTTTTTCTTTTGAAGCCTGTTGCCATCGGGATAAAACAACAAGGGGAGAGTCTACCTGGCTTTTGTGACCCCATGATGATGCACTTATCCACGTTCACTTTTCTACCACTGTAGAAAATGCTGCAAAAAATGACAAGAGACGAGTTAAATACATAAAGGCAGAGAGAACCCGGTTCATACTCTGCAAGAAAAACTGCAACCTTTCCACAAGGGTTTGGGAGATTAAATCTGTTAGACTGTGCTATGTAATCCAATAGCCAGAAACACAGACTTGCAAGGTAGAATTCATGAGGGGGATTTTGCATCTGCTGCCAAAGAATCCCTGCAAAAGACAGTTTCACAAAGACACACCAGAGTGTCTACTTGTAAGTTTAAAAAGGGAACTGTTCAGGTTTTTGAGAAAAGTGCTTGTGAGTTGAGCCTGCACAATGAAACCAATTTACTAGTGAATCCTTCTCTGAGCAGGTTAGTCACAAATGGTGGCTAGCAATTAGAAAAGAAAGACAACACCACGCCAGTATCTGAGAAACCAGCAGAAACAGTAAGTGCTCAAAAGGAGATACCTGGAAGCAGTCAACCAATAACAAAACCAAATTCAACCAAAACACAACTTTTGTGGGGATTCTCAGTGCAACAGTTCTGGAGTCATTAAAGTCTGGGACCCCCGGTTGCTCTCTTAATATGTCTGGCCGTATTGTGCTACCTGGTAGACCAAGGTGCTGCAAGTGAGCCTTGCTGTTGTATCCCAAATAGGCAAAAATGGCTTCACAACTAATTCAGCCATGGGTAAAAGCTGTGAAAGTATCTGCTGGATGTCCTCAGATAACCTTTACTAGCTTGACAAAAAGACCTTGCGGCTTATCCTCAAGCATTGTCTCTGCTTGACAAAACATAAAACAGATTTGGAAACCTGGAATACTGACTGATTGCTTGATTGCAATTAAATAATGCAAGATTATTCTGCTGAAGCAACTGACTAGCAAAGCAGCACTTGTGTGCAGGCGACAGGGCCCTTCAGTCTCATCCTGTTCCTCTGGAGGGAGTGGGGAACACGTGGGCATGGCGAGGGCCAAAGCGAGTCTTCTGGATCCAGGTCTGGATTAGGAGAGGCTGCCGGATGCACTGAGGGCTGCAGCTCAGCGCAGAGGTGAGCGGATCTTGGTAGGGAGGATGGACAACACAGGACAGCTGCTAGAAGCAGCTTTTCAGTGGGCAAGTCAGAAACAGCATATGACTCCTACAGACTGCTTAACCAGAGAAGATTGTATGCGCTCCAGAAAAGTCCTGCTCATGCCTTGACATAGAAAAGGCCTGATAAATGAGAACTGCTGCTTTTGTTTCACTGTCTCCAGGTAATGGGGGCTGTGCTTGCTTTAGCCAAGATCATTTCACAACTTCGTCCACAAGCTCTGTCTTCACCTGTTTGTCTGCAGTATCTGCCTGCTATAGGCTGTGATGGCAACCTCTTCGTAACAGGGGCTGGTTTTGCTTGTGCTTGTCATGCTGCTTGATTGAGGTCCCTGGATGTTCATGAAAAGTTAAAAAAACAGCAGGACCCCCTTACTAATTCATTGTATTGAGTTTTTTACATTTTTCTTAAAATACTGAGTAAACTAATTCTTCATATTCCTAGTTTAAAAAAAAAAAAAAAGAAGCCTTCATATGTAATGAAGAAAAGGCATATAAAGGTGAAAGACAGTCTCCAAGTGCTGGCAGGCACAGTGAAGGCAAAAATTTAGAAATGCTACATAAGTATCCTGTGGCTTCATTAAGTTGATTCGGTGTAGATGACAC
>VFFE01009068.1:108659-260855 GCA_008921705.1 Burhinus oedicnemus | reverse complement strand
AAAAAAAAAAAAAAAAAAACAAAAGAAAGAAAAAAGAAGCCTTCATATGTAATGAAGAAAAGGCATATAAAGGTGAAAGACAGTCTCCAAGTGCTGGCAGGCACAGTGAAGGCAAAAATTTAGAAATGCTACATAAGTATCCTGTGGCTTCATTAAGTTGATTCGGTGTAGATGACACTGTAAAAAATACTGGTTTAATGCATTTTCTGCTCTTTTAAGTCTCTCCCTGAATAACTGTCTTTCAGTCAAGAAGAATCAGAGGAAAAAAAAAAAAAAGCAGTGTCTGAAATGTCAAGATATAAAGCTGACTGATAATTTTTGCATTGGTCAGTGGATTTAATTTGAGATAGCTCATCCAGAGTCTTCAAGTGAACATTTTTAAGCCGTTTTTTCCTAAAGAATTACAGTAAGATTAGTTTAAGTCACTAAACTTCATATAGTCATACCAGAAATATTCAGGAATTCATTTTCAGATGTCATCCTCCCAGTCTTTTCATAAAAGTTTGTATACAAAAGCACCCATTTACCAGTGTGAATATGGACTTTGAAGTAGAATACATAAGCAGCAGCAGAGTTTCTTCTCCTTCCTTTAAAGGATGGAATTTTCTTTCTTCAGCCTGTATGGCCATTTCTATTAAATATATTCTTATTTTCCTATGTGTAATGTTAATTCAAGAAGCTGCAAGGATTCTGAAACCAATCTTTTTAAGCTGGGCCTGTTTGTCCAGTTCTTTAAACTGAGATCGCTTTTATCATATTCCAATAAGCAACATTTTACAGTAGTTTGTGTTCACTTCACATTCATATATTAATCGACAAGGAGCAAGACACTAGGGAAATTAGGTCTATGTTGTGCTATATTCATTTGGTGTTGTGCCTCTATCCTATCAGGTTTTAATATCCTGTTTGAACGTTGTTATTTGTATCTTGTTCCAGCTAGTATTATCATGAGATGCCAATAAATCACTGATCAACTGATCCATAGTTGATCTATCCACTCTATGCCACTGAAAAAATTTATAACGTAAAAGTTAAACTCTTGCAAATGTTACTACCAGACAAAAAGAAAGGAGAACTTGAAACTAAAACTGTGTGAAATGCTGTGCTGAGACCAGACTAAGAAATTTCAGGTTTACGCATTCACTGTTGTGTTTTGGCTGTGCAGAGATTTCAAAATCCTGCATGATGTACAGATGAGATGAAACAAGAATTAACTGACTTTGTGACAAATAAAACTACATTTTCTTCTGGTAAAATCAAACCATGTCAACCATGGCCTGCCTACCTGCCTACCACCAACACTATTTAAATAATATTGTTCCATGTTCAGCATCCTCCACTGCCGCACCATAACTCAGTATTTCCATTTAATCTGATTTCACAGTGTGTGACAGACTATGCCAGGTTTCCATATATTCAAATGCACCTGAAAATATCTGCTTCCTGCAAGACTTCCCAGTAGCTTGCAGATAACGTAGGATACAAATATCAAAATCCTTACTGAAGTGAGTACCACCAGCTTTTTATCACAAGGCAATCTCCTCTCCCTGTGGCTCTTACATTCAGCAACGTAAGCATTTTGCTTTTTGAAGCTGAGGTGTTTCTGAATATGCACGGTCTGCTCTTTTAAAGCAGGACATGACTCTGTTTTGGCTGATTCACTCCATTGTTGGATTGTGCACCCCTCAGGATCACACAGTGGTGAGTCAGTCACTTGTAAACAGGAGACAAAAACCCCAAATGAATAGAGACAACCACAGGCTTCATTTTTGTGATCAAAGGCCTCAAAGAAACTGTGCAAAAGGAGCATAAGTATTTGCTGAACAAAACTCGTAGCGTGATCTTTCCTGTACAGCCTCTCCTGTACAGCCCGCAGCTGGCCTTGCCCGCTATTGAACTAAGAAATCATTTGCACCTCAAGAAAAGATAACACACATTTTGCATCCTCCCTTTGGGAGAAAAGGCTGAACTATGTGTAGTGCCTGTTGTTCATTTTCTTCTGAGGGACTGCAGCGTGGGCATTTAAACTAACTCATTTTGCAAGGACAGAGCCATGATTTTAGGTATATTTCACAAGGAAAAGGTATGTAAGTATAATGTACTGGTTTTTTCAGGCCTGAGCAGTGGAACAGCACAGGACAACCCACAGTAGAGGCTTGTGTGCTTTCTTACAAGCAGAATCAGTCTGAGGAGGTTTTAAAAAACAACATTGCTAAGAAAGGATTTTTGCAAACACAAAGCTAATGAGACTACTTGGTATTATGTCAGATGTATAATGTTTCAGTATATTGTTTTTTGGCAGCGGTGGTTTGGTTTTCCTGGGCTCTGAGCCTAGTTTCTGTTTAATTTTCTGTAAGGTTTCATAGCAGCCTAGGCATACAGAGATGGCTTGCTTGCAAATAACCACGTATCTCAGTATACATATTGATTAGAATTTAAACACACCCAGCAGCCTGTTGTATGGACAAGCATTGCCTGCTCATGGCATCTTCATCAGAAAAATGTCTTCTTCAAACTAATGGGAATTTTGCCTATGGAATAATTGATAAAGTTACACATCAATAAGAAGCTAGGTGGAATAAAAATTGAAAATGAAGACTTCACATATTAAAAACACATGGACTCATCATTACAACTTTGGGCCTAAACCCTGTCCTAATTCTGAACAATTTTGTATACTTGCAGTGACCTCCAATCTTTATGAGGTCCCAAGCGAGGTACCAAAATGAATAGAAGGTTTTTTTCCCAGGTTGTCAGCAGTATTCTAGGTTCACTTGCTTCCAAATGTCTTGTCTGAGGCAAAAGCTCTTGAAGGGGAGTTTCCTGAGGCACCGCAGTTCCCAGGCAGTCGAGTTCAGCTCACAGATGTATTAGCTCAGACCCAAATGGACTCTACCTGCTTTTATTCAGTGTTATTCCTAAACTAATGAGCCTCAGGGAGATAATAAGCTCTTGGCAGAAAAGTTGGACTTCCTGTGGTGTCAGCCCCAGGGCCAGCTCCCACTGCCCTCCCCACCTTCAGCATTACCTTGCGTGACACGAGCCTGAACGCTCTCTGCATTTGCACACCATTACAAATCTGTGCATTTGTATTTAGCTGCAGGTTTATATGCAGCTTAAGACAGCAAAACTGAAACCTCTGCACCCAGTTCTACCCCTTCTTGAAAACTGGACCCATTATTTACATTAAAAGGTGAATATATCCCTCAATAGCGCACTTATATACACACATATTAATCTTGTTCTAGAAGACTATTGATTCACCAAAGGACAGAATGTGTAATTAAAGTTGGGTGAGCAATGAAAAACAGTTAAGTCAGGCATTTAAATGTCTGTTTACTGTAGATGTATAGGTCTTGTGCTTTGCTTTCTGGGAAATGTATACTCTTGAAATTTTCTTTCCAGAAAAAGTTAATGGAATGGCATATCTTTTATTATTCATAGCAAGCAATACGTGTAAGTTTTTGCAAACAGTATTTGTATATGCATTCAGTCACAGAGCATAAACTACTTTGTATCACATTTTTGACAAGTGCAAGGAAGTAATACAATTCCCAGTTATAAAACATTAAGAAAAGATTTTTAATGGATACATGGATACAACTATGACATGGATGAAGACTTTTTGATCTGCTTATGGCTATTTGCAGAAGAAGGGGAAAGATACTACATATATATATACAAACTGTGATGACACAACTAATTCTAAATCACTTAGCAGGCTGTGACTTTGGGTCTTTGCATTAAAAGTGTTTATCCATCACTTCCTTTCCTCTCTGCCCACCATGTCTACTCAGTTGTTTTATATCATCCCTCAGTGACTGCTTTGAATAGAACTTGTCTGAATTAAGCACCATGTCTTTTTGTGTTGTATCTCTGTTATAAGGATTTTCTGTTGTATCACTTAGGTTTGGCCAGTAATGGCTACTAGTAATCAAGCACATCGTCCACTTTATTATACACAAGTACCTTTGTTACAGCTGTTTGGAGCATCTGTGTTGTCCTAATCTCTGATTTCCCTTTTCTATTAATGAAAGTTACAGTAATTATATATGATAATAATGTAGTGTGGTGAAAATGAACAAGGAAAAACACCCATTCATTTTTTCTTGCCCAAAAAGACTGCTAGGACAATTAGTACAGTATAAGGACACTGTTCTCTCTTCTGCACTAGCTTTCATCACAGAAAGTCACCTTTAAGCTACACAGCAGAAAAGAAAATCCTTAAACTAAAATATTTGAGCATCGGTACCTCTTGCTTTGAAATGTCTTCAGTTTAGATTTTGCATATTTGTGTGGCAGTAGGAGATCATTATTCTGGAGCTGCAGTCTGATCCAGAGGCTCCGTCTTGATCTTACCATCTTAGACTTTCAAAAAGAAAAAAAAAGAAAGAGAGAGAGAGGAAAAAAAAGCAACCAGAAGCTGAACTATTTAGTCCCTTGAATCAGGTGTTCAGACCATTATGTCTATAAGGCTATCTTGAAATTCAGTAAAATATACTTCTATTAATCACATTAAAACCTTCCTAATAGACACAAGGGGTTGTTTTTTGCTTGAATATTGAAATGGAATGTCTTTGCAGATGATGTGTTCTTGTCCAAAATTTATACATGAGAGAGAAATTATTTGCTGAAGATTTTGGCATAGATTATGCCAGAGAAAGACAAAATGGCTTCAATGGGCTCATCTCACCCAAAAAATGATAGGCTGATTGAAATTAGAGCTGTGAATGGTACAAAACATTGGGTCACTAGCAACCAAAGGTCATTAAGCACATTGTTCCCTTTATAATATACAGTCATCCAGACAACTGAACTCACCAATACAATTAGTCCTAATTACCCCTATTGTTGACAGCCTTGGTAAAGAAATCAGAGAATGAGTTACACGTTGAGCATACCACAGGTCACTGTAGACACGCACTGGCAAAAATCATACTTTGATGTATTTTCCTTGCTGATCTGGTCCTGTACGTGTTCTATTGAGTGGACTTCTATTTCTATTGTACTTCCACTAATCAATTAAAATTCAATTAAAAGTAAAAATAGAACTGCAAAAACTCAACATCCTGCTAGCTGGAAGGTTTGTTGGGTTTTTTCCCCTTCTCATTTCAAAATCTTAGATAAATTCAATTGGTAAAAATCCTGGGGGACAGGAAGAAGAAAGTGTAAGTTATTTTTGTCAAAATTTATATAATCTCAAATTAAGCTTCAGAGACTGTGCTTAACTTGACAGGAGGGTGAAAAAACTAAGTCTATTTTTTACTAACTTACTTGTTGTTTAATCCATAAGCAGTTGCATTTTAAAAACCTAGAAATGTAAGGCATTATAGAGATAGGCATCAGAAAACATGTAAAAGAATTAGGTCCTTTATTAGGCACTTTCTGGATTTATGACTCACAGAGACTGTAGGGATGGATTTTTTCTGCTCTGTGGAGATTTTATTTGATTTTGTCCCTTCTAACATGAGAGGAAATGTAACATGAAAAATGTCTGCTATTGAATACAAAGAAAAGTTTAGTTCTTGACTTCAGATTGAGTACCTCATTCCAGACTACATACTCTTCACTTTTATGCTGTTTGGTATAAAAACATGTTTTGGTAAAAGAAACGTCCTGATCTAGTTACTCATAGTCTAATAGTGATTTTGGAGCATCTTGGTGAGGTCTAAATTTTGTAACATATAAGACTTATCCCTTCTTATACTATCTCAAATGAAAATCCATGTGATGTTGTCTCTAATTGTGTGATCATAATCTGAAGTAGAGCAAATCAGTTCTTTTTTCTTACTGCTCAGCTTGATTATTGACCTTGCACCTCTGACATGTCTAGTACCAATGATTACAGATGATGCATCTTTTGACACAACGCAGCACATGAAAGGAATTCTTCATTTAGGGTAGTAACTTAATTGTCGAACTATACACCATAGCCTTCCTGATACAAATAACATTTCTCAAATCCTCTAGCAACAACAGAATCACAGAAGATCTTTTTCCTTCTCTATTTATGTCCTTTACTTAGAATGTAACAATATAAATCAGGTTCACTATGTGGAGTGTTGTTCATATAAATGATTTTAGTGATAAGATGACTCAACTGGTGACACAGCACCTTTACATGAGGTAATACACATTCAAATGTATGCTGCACTGACAGAAGGCAAAATTTCCAAATTGACTGTATTTTATTCTGTCAGGTCTGATTGTGGTTCCAGCAGGTAAAGCAGCTCCAGCAGCTGAAAATGCTGTGGAGAAAAATATCCAAGGAATGTTTCCAACAACAGTCTCTAGTTTACAGAGAACAGAGATGGAGTCAGGGCTGGAGCACAGGTTCAAGGTCCATCCAAGAAAGAGGACTGAAAACAGGGCTGGAGACAAAGCTACCTACAAGGTCATCCCAAGTCCACCCAGCAAATCCAGTCCGTTAACCAGGACAGCAAGGGATAGGATCAGGACCACAACTACAACCAGGACCCCAGTCCACCTGGACTTCTGCTGGGGCAAGGACCAATGGTCTCAGGGCGGGCTGAAATGAGGTCCTGGGCCACAGGCAGGTTTGGGGGGTGGCCCCAGGAGAGGCTAGGCAGGAGTAGTCAGTGCTGGTAGTGCCCTCAGGTATCAGACATTTTTTCAGTGGCCTAGCACAAGAGATTCAGGAAGATAACAAAAGACCTTGCATATGTATAAGCTCTTAAGATGAACTTAGTGATGTACAAGAAAATATCTTTAATTTTATTAAGTGTAACAATTAGTTCCCAGCCAGGATGGCCTACAACTTTTCTGCTTTTCATGAAATACATATTGCCTGGTAAACACCCATTCTCAAAAATTTTTTAAAATGTCATATTACAATGAATTACCTTATTTTTTCATTTTAATAAAATGGTATACCTATTAGTGCATTGGGTTTTCATGGCAAGGTTTTGGTAGAGGGGAGGCTACAGGGGTGGCTTCTGTAAGAAGCTGCTAGAAGCTTTCCCCATGTCTGATAGAGCCAATGCCAGCCAGCTCCAAGTCAGACATACTGCTGGCCAAAGCTGAGCCCATCAGTGATGGTGGCAGCGACTCTATGATAACATATTTAAGAAGAGGGGAAAAAAAGTTACTGCACAGCTGCAACTGCAGACAGGGAGAGGAGTGAAAAGGTGTGAGAGAAACAAGTCCTCATACACCAAGGTCAGTGAAGAAGGAGAGGGAGTATGCGTTCTGGGCACCGGAAGAGAGATTCCCCTGCAGCCTGTGGTGGAGAACATGGTAAGGCAGGCTGTCCCCCTGCAGCCCGTGGAGGTTAATGGTGGAGCAGATACCCACCTGCAGCCTGTGGAGGACCCCACGCTGGAGCAGGTGGATGCCTGAAGGAGGCTGTGGCCCCGTGGGAAGCTTGTGCTGGAGCAGGCTTCCAGCAGGACCTGTGGACCCGTGAAGACAGGAACCCACACTGGAGCAGGTTTGCTGGAAGGACTTGTGACCCCGCGGGGGACCTGCGCTGGAGCAGTCTGTTCCTGAAGGACTGCACCCCGTGGAAAGGACCCACACTGGAGCAGTTTGTGAACAACAGCAGCTTGGGGGAAGGACCCACATTGGAGAATTTTGTAGAGGACTGTGTCCCATGGGAGGGACCCCACACTGAAGCAGGGGAAGAGTGTGAGGAGTCCTCCCCCTGAAGAGGAAGGAGCAGCAGAGACAACATGTGATGAACTGACCACAGCCCCCATTCCCCATCCCCCTGCTTGGCTCGGGGGGGAGGAGGCAGAGAAATTTGGAGTGAAGTTGAGCCTGGGAAGAAGGAAGGGGTGGGGGGAAGGTGTTTTTAAGATTTGGTTTTATTTCTCATTATCCTACTCTGATTTGATTGGTAATAAATTAAACTAATTTCCCCAAGTCAAGTCTGTTTTGCCTGTGATGGTAATTGGTGAGTGATCTCTCCCTGTCCTTATCTCAACCCAGGAGCCTTTCGTTATATTTTCCCTCCTCTGTCCAGTTGAGGAGGAGGAGTGATAAAGCAGCCTTGGTGGGCACCTGGTATCCAGCCAGGGTCAACCTGCCACAATTAGTCAGAGAATCCATGAAGAAAACAAAAGTAGCAAAAAGTAATAAAATCATCTTGCCTTTGTAAAGGATTTGAAGTCAGGCTGTCTCAGAGGCTGGTATTGAAGTCCAGAAGATAGGACAATCAACTCCTGGTGCAGTCCACTACAAGATGCCATTGAATGATGCATGACAGCTACAAGGTGGAGCATCTTCTCAGGCAGAACTGGTTTTTTAACCAAAAAACTGCCACACTGGCATTAACTGAACTTTATTGGTGGCAGATTTGTTTTCACCTGACATCCTTTTACACCAGGACTAAAGCATATGGGAAGCCAACATTACTAACTTTGCTCTGCAGCATCTGTTCTGAGGCAGTAAACCAGACTTCCACAGCTGTGAATATGACACCTTCCTCCAGAGCTAAATTCACAGAACAAAAGTAAATTAAAATAAAATATGGAGTCAGTAATTTCTGTGAGGAAATATAAAAACATTTCCCAACAGTCAAGTAGTAGTAGACACGAACAGGGAAGAGAAGACTCTGGCTAGTTCAGGTACTTAGAGATCTTACTTTGTGTTTTGATTTACACTGAAGAATTTCCTTCAGTGGTGAAGCAGACATATTACTAGTGACTTCAGTGAAGTTGTTCCTATTGCTGCACTGTTAATTCAGCTCCATGTAATGTTTACAGCATGCCTCTGGTTTTACTGGGGGTAGTAAAAAGCCTTTGTAAGTTGTGCTGTGCCACATGTGTAATGAATAAAGATGACTGAAACAAAGGATGTACATCAGCACATTGAATTTTATCCTTTTCTGGGCTATAGGCTAGTTGTGCCAAGCTTTAAAAGCATTAGTGTGGTGATTATGCCTCTTGATGATGTAATGGGAGAATTTACTATCTGTTCATCCAAAAAAAACCCTCCTAAGCTAAGGACAGAAAATCACTGTTTTATAAAGCAAAAAATAAAACAAAAACAAATTATATTGTCTCCTGCCATCCTTGTTTTCCTGAATTAAAAAGCTGACCGAATGGTCCCCAGAATTAGGAGATATGTCATTTGAGTAGTGACTTCATTAGTATTAAGTCTGAAAAGTACGTTATTAAAGTGACCTCACCACACAGGAACGTTAATGCAGTCCAAGAACCACAGTACTGGAACAAAGAGTCAGAAAAGTGATGCATAACATCTTGATCATTTTTAAGGTATTTTATATGGTCCCCTGTGTTTTTAGTGCTTCCAGTTGATTTCAAAGAGATTTATCATGGAGTAAGGATCTATAAAATACAGTTATCACTATCAAGGTCTAGATACTATAGATTAAAGCTTGACTGTGAGTGGACCTGTACAAATGCTCGCAGATGAGAAACCGAGTGCAGTGACACTCTGCCTCCTTGTTTCACCTTTTCCACCTGGGGACCCTGTGCAAGAGCATGCCACAGTAACAGTCTTCATTTCCTGAAGACTTTATCAGTTAGAAAGAGTTGATCATAAGGTAAGGATCAATCTCTTTCAGTCAGCCAGTGAGGACAATCTATGGATTTGGGGAGTAGAAAAGTAGAACACTTGTCAACAAGGTGATTTTAAAAAATATTTATGTTTGGAAAGTGCTATTTTCTTATGTAGAAAACTGAAAAACTGATTTTGAAGTGTAAAAACACATGCATTAGATCAAGTAAGGCCAGTCTTGATCTTGGTTTCATGTGCAACAATAAACACAGCCATTGCCATCTGGTTCTCTCTCTTCAGTCAAGAAAAGGTGAATGCTGGCTACAGGTTTAAGAAGTGCTTTCTATGCAGAGGAAAGATCCATCAGTTCACCTTTCAAGATGGACCTCCAAGAAGATGAGGGCTGCATAAAATTGTTTCCTGACAAAAAGTTCACAAAAAAAAGCAAGAGACTGTGATTCTCCTGAACATGGAAAGTCAGAAGGAATCCACTAAACTGGGACCCTGCAACCCTCCCCCACTAACTACCTGATCCAGTTGAAAGTCTAGTTATTGCTTAGTGTTAACTTCTAGTGAAAGAAAGGTCAAGGTATCCAAAAGACAGCCTCACACTCCTGGAACCCAATGGGACATGTGACATTTAACAGCGTTGTGGGCATTTGGCACCGGGAGCACAAGGAGGAACATATTCAGCAGTTGGATCTAAAGATCAGAAATTTCATCCAATCCCAAAGGAGATTTGGAATAAGGCTGTCCAGATGACCAGTTAGCTGTCCCTATAAGACTTTTAACCAAAGTGACACCAAGAAATCCATACCAGAGAATAAGAAAATGTCAGCCACCTGAAAAAAGGAAAAAAACCAAACACTAAGTCAAACTGGAGATGAAGCACTGTTTTCTGCAATCCATATGCACAGAAACTGTAGATCCCCAGAAGGAAATAAATTAGAAATTCTGATAGAATTATTACTTGTGATAGCACATGGCATGCCTGGTTTGTTGCTTATTTATTCAGGGTTCTAGATGGGCATTATTTTACACAAATGAAAAACAAAATAATTTGGAATACTTATAAAAACATGTAAATGAATAATTCACCTTAGTCCATCAGGTTTAGCAGTGTCCGCTTACCTGAAAAAGAATAGAGGTAAGGAAATGTCAAAACTTAATGATTTTATGCAGCGTCTTCCATAATTCAGTCTACGTTTTCTTCTATGTCAAAACAAAAATGTACTAGATTCTTGAATAAAAATTATGAAGTAAGTAATTTCCCAAGATTTTGTGGGGCTTTAGCATATAGATCATGATCTCCAGTTTCAGTAACAAGTTGCTACGTTAAGTGAAATCACAGTACCTGTATTAGCCCATCCAGCATAGGGCTGATTTATAATACTTGTCTAGCCAGAAACCACTGAAGTATTTTGCTGGAAATGCAGCCAAGCTGAATATAATTCCACTGTTAAAAAACATGGTTAATGAGGGTCTTTGTGTCTTCATGTATTCCATGTGCTTAGTGCTACTGTGCTCTCCTCTGCTATGGTGTAAATTGCACTTTCCCTCAAAGCGGGAACTTCTGTACCCTCTCTATTTTTTCCCCAGCAATCTGAGTGTGTCTGCAGCAGTATCCTAGGCAACAGCAAGGATTTTTCCTCCCACTTTTCTAAATTGTCCACCTTAACATTAAGAATAAACCTCAGAGAAATTGTGTGCCCACTAGACAAGGGACTGCATTTTCATCTTTGATATAATAACAGTTCAAGCATGAGTGAAGGCGCAATGCAAAGACAAGGTTAATCCATGCTATGTGTTCTACCAAAGGGAGGGGTTTTTTGCCTACAATCCCAGCCCATCATGACTGTACTATAACCTTAAGCAGGTTAGAGAGATGTGCAAACACGTTCATACCTTAAGCACAAATGATAATTCTTTGAACTACTTTGACCCACTGATTTCCAAGTGTTCTGTAAATATTAATTACAGCCTGGCTCTCAGATAGGCAGTGAGCACACTTCTGTCTGACAGTTCGTCACTGATTTCAGAGGGATCTTTGCCCAAATACAAAGAGCATATTCAAACCTATCTGTCTACCAAAGTCAGAAAACTGTGCTTCAAGAAAGAGCAATGTGGTCATTCTCCATGAAAGTCAGAACAATAAATTGCTGCCAAATTCAGTAATGTAGTCTACGACACCTCTAGATGCATCTATTAGGAGAAGTAAATAGAGTCTGCACCATGTAAGATCCAGACAATGTTTACACATACTATTAGACACCTTAACCTTTTTGTTTCTCTGATTGTTGGGGTTTTTCCAAATTTAATTTGTAAAGCCTTGTCCTAAACATACAGCCGCGTTCCACTTTATTGTGTTTTGGAATTTAATGATTGCAGCAGGACTACACTGACAGCTAACAGGAGGATACAATCCAGCACGTATGCTTTGCAAATTGCTTGAAAGTGGCCATGCAGTTCTGAGGATTTGGGGAAGCTTGCCAGTAATTTCTCAGCTTTTTATTACAAGAGGATGTCTTTTTAAAAAAGACAGAAAGGATACAAGCTTTCATGAATTGCTTTCAATGCATAAGGTAAAGCCATTTGTCTCTCTATATTTAGCAACTAAGATGCAAGCCTTTCTTTCTCAATCAATGTTTGCAAATCCTAATCAAGCTGATAGCAGATTTATAGATGTCATGTCATATATTCTTACAAGATTGCACACCAAGGAATAGGCAAACGTCTATATTTTCAGTGGGATGATGCAGTATTGTAAGCACATTAAGTTTGCACAACTGTGGCTAGAAATTTGGCAGAACAATCAAATATTATATTCTATAAATCACAGAAGGACGAAGAACCTACAGTAGACAAATAAAGCTCCTTTGACAAGATGTTGTATGTTAAGCCCAACCCTCAACAACAAATCATACATATATTGAGCAAAATACTGAAATATATATAGATATACGAGGTGAAATCTAACACTGGGTGTAAAAAAGTAAAGTCAGTAAAGAACTATAAGCTCAAGTTATGACCCATATTTTTAGATAAAATGGACTTTTTAAAACCATTTACTTACATGCTCTGCAAATATTCAGAATCAGTCATGCCAAGAGCTGGCAAGTATTCTTGTAATGCGTGCCTTGCATCAAAACTCCTTGCTCCACCCAGCACATTTGTCATGCAGCAGAGCATTTCATCTTTTACACAGTTCATCTGTAAGAATAATCCTTCTGATTTACTAATCATACACTTTGAAGTTACAGATATGATCCACCCCAAGGAACTACTCAGATGTGGCAAGTTGCACAGATATTTAAATCTGCCTGTGGTTGTATCTGCATGCCATTGTTAAGCCTATACATATTATTAATCAAATCATGCAATAATAGGACCAGATTTTCAAAATAGCTGAACTTTTTTAAACAAGGCCAGAGCTTTAAAGAGATCTCACTTATTCTTACTGTGAGATTTTGAGCTAGATTATGAAAAACCTTACAGTACATTGGGACCCTTGTAAAGCTCCAACCACTCACTTCAGAGCCTAGGTAGCTGCTAAGATCCTCCTTGAAAACATGGCACAAAAGTGAAGACTGATCCCTTCTGAAAATCTGTTCTTTAAGAACAAGCATTCTTTAATCCAGCAGAGTAAGATGTATTGAGACACACTGTGACCTAATACTGGCTCATTTTGCAGAATATTATCAGGGAAAGAGCATCCTGGCAATATCATCTGATATAAAAATCACTTGATATGTGCAATACAAAAACTACACGGATCCCCTGTGAATCTGGATCAAACACTCTTTAGAAACATGACAAACATTTTGGGGTGTATTCTGCAAAATCATGTAAATGCCCCAAATCAGTAAGTATATTACTGCTTCTACAAGGTGATTTTGAATAAATGTTTATACATTATCTTTTCCATTTGTCTATTTGCTGGGCTTTCTTCATTTGAAATAGCTTCCACCGCAGAATGTAATTTGAGTCAGATGCTGAAATTTCATAACTAGTTTCATTTTTGGATTATCATTTCATATTTAGCTTGTTTTAGGGAATACTTTAGAGATTTTTTGAGCCAACCACTTGACAATGTTTTCATTTGTGCAATATTTGAAAGCTCCCTCAGCTGCAAGAAAAAAAGAAAAAAAGGAATAAAACCCTTTTTTCTTTCTAAAATTTCTCATCCTGAAACAACTACTTTGACCTCTCAGATGCTGTTTTGGACTTTTCAGGATACATTACCACATACTGCAAATATTATTTGAATTCCAACCTTAAATGAAACATAATCTTTCAAAGGCATAAAAGTCACCCTTGTTGATTATGTCCACACTTGTATTTTCTAAAAGAGAGCTGAAATATTTCTCTATCTCAAAAGCAAGAGAAATATGTATCACAAAAAATATCCCTTATTAGTTCCATACTCAAAACCCCTCACTTTGCTTGGCTATTACTCATCTTATTGTTTTATTTATTAAACAAGTTAAAAATCCAATGCTAAATTCAATGATGAACAACTATAGTCATGTGAAAGTACAGACAAGTCATAAGACCATTACTTATTAAGGAGAAATATTATTCAAGGAATGCATTCTTTGATAAAAGCCCTCAAGTAGAATGCGGTATGTATTGCTACATTATACTAGCTAGAGTTTTAAATCATAACACCCTCTTTGTCTCATGACACACAGGAAAAAACATTTCTTTGATTAATAGATAGATAGGGATGCAACTCCCTTTTTTAATACACAAAGAGATGTTTCGCTTTTTAAAATATGCTTCTTGCCATACAGGATCAACAAGAGGGATACAAAGGCAGAAAGGAATAAAAATATTTTTAAAGTTCATTCATTCATGAAGCAAACTAGGATTGTAGTTACCCTCTATTTCTCCTTTTTCTTTTAAATACATTCATTGCTGGTGGAATGAACCAGACTGACAGAACAAAAAGTAGTCATCCATAGTCATCCATGGCACAGGCAATTCAAACTTGACTCCATTGTTCAAACAACATGCCTCAAACTTCTCCTTAGGGGACTGGCTCTGAGGTAAAAGAGTAAATGAAAGCTTCCGTTTCAATCAGTGGCCTTTCTGAGGTTGACAATAGCCATAGCAATTTGCTTCCATAAAGTCTGCATCATACAGGCTTATACAATGATGTTCAAGCAATTCAACTTTGTACTCTTCACCTTGTTTGCATTATGACTGATGTCTCAAAGTACATTTAAACATGGCTCTTACATCCCAGTGTGATACCCATCTAAATCACTACTTACTGCAAGATGATGGCACTAGTTACTGTTCCGGATACATTTCAGCTCCCTGGTTTCCATTTCAGAGGGTGAGACTTTCAGAATCTACTCTCATGATGAATTTGTAGCATACCTAAAGCATAGGGCTATAGGCACCAGGATAATTTGTCTCAACAAGGAGTAAAATGCAGTGAGATTAATCCACTCTTCTATATAGACAAATGGAGCAGGACAGAGAGGACAGGAAGTCTGTTCCATTCTCTTGTCCCTTCAGAAAGTCCAAGTTGAAGGAATTGCCTGGAAAACTTCAGATTGCTCAAAGCTGCTTTTTCTTTGATGAAGATTCTTTTGAAACTCCAAGATGCTCTGTATTTTGATTCTGTATCTAGGCTCTTAATTTCTATTTTCCTTTACTTCTCTTTTACAAGA
Source organism: Burhinus oedicnemus (assembly GCA_008921705.1). Taxonomy (NCBI): domain Eukaryota; kingdom Metazoa; phylum Chordata; class Aves; order Charadriiformes; family Burhinidae; genus Burhinus; species Burhinus oedicnemus. Next base: position 245,691 of record VFFE01009068.1, on the reverse strand, counting down.
ACACAGTCTGGGTATTTCCCTGTGTCTTAGTAAAATCCAAGAAAGATGCTAAAAATAAGGTACTTAGTGTCTACTCACAAGTTGAGCATCAGTGACGATCAGGTAGGTAGCATTCATCAACGCACTGTTTCTCTTGACCATTGTGTATAAAAACACTTTACACTGATTGAGTTTAACACTTAACAGTTTACTCAAAGATCTAGCATAAGCCAAAGTCTGAAGCTGTCATAGCAGGATGCTCAAGATCCCTTTTTCCCTGGCTTGCTAGACACCCTCACTATTGAAAATGTTCTGAATACACTTTCATTAGATATAGCCTGCTCAGATGACAGTTGGGCACTAAAGTGTACAGATTTCCTGCATAAGGAGCCAAGATATTAATGAAGAATGTTATATTCTTGTTTCCAGCCAGGCAGAACAGAGACCGTAATACTTAGGGGTTTCCTAACCATCACACTTTTCTGAGTTGGGTCTTTCCTCTGAGATCTGTAAATTTGTACAGAACTGGTCTGTTGAAGCAAGCACCCTGACTGCCAGCTTTCCTCTTCTTGTTGTTCCTCTCCACTCTTTGTGATAGGGAAATTGAGCTGACAGCTGCAAAGCAGAACTTCTCTGTTGGTAACCTCCTTCCAGTTATACTTTGAGACTCACAATCAGATGCTTGTGCATCTGGCTACAATTCCACCTGAAACTGACTTTCTTAGTTGCAAACTGCTGGCCTAAGACTTGCCCTTTTTCTTGAATTTCATAACTAGCTAGGACACCGCCCAGTTTGTTCCCCACAGGACTTCTTTACAAGTCTAAAGCCTTCATTTACTGAAGGGTGAAGAGCATCAGATGGGCTATGGAAAAACAGCACTGCTCATGGAGCAGTATTTGGGTATTCTCACAAACCTGAGTTTGGATGACTGATTTTTCTGCAGTGCTACCGGAAGTGTACTTGAAAAACAGAATTATATTGTCATGGCGGGATAATGGAAACGGGGGGGGTGGAATGGAAATTTTGCAGATTGGGGACTGAAAGTTACAGCCGTGAGACATTAGAATACCAAAACAGGAACATTAACAAGACAGTACTTCCATCCAGTTGACTGTCACAGGAGCCAGGCGGCTGTGTGTGTGGTAAAAGTGATTTTTTTTCTGATTCTTTTTTTCTCCAAATGAAAAATATTTAACATTCCTTGTTTAAAAGGGATTGGGGAACCACTACAAGTTGAAAAGGTCTTAAGTTTCACAAGACAAAAAACACGTAATCTGAACCTCCTCACCCCACCGGATTCCCCGTCTCTACAGTAATTTGAACATAAAAGGCCCCAGAAGTCCAGAAGTTTAGGAAAGGAAAAATAATCATTTCATTCTGAGTAGAAAGCCATGCTGCATATATGAAATAAATTAGACTAAAAGTGCCAGGACCTCAAATTTGAAGGCAAAAGAAAAAAAATATTCACTTCAGGGGGAACAGGAGGCTATTTTTTTAGACAGAAAAGAAAGTCAAAGTAGATTACTGCAGACTTATCCACAGTTAGAATAAACCAAGCACTAAAAATGATGCAAAAAACAGATGTAAAGCTGAAAAAAATGCTGAAAATTATATAAACTGTGAATATCCTCAGTGCAGTAATTAACTAGAGTAGTATGAATTTCAGCCCTTTTTTATTATTTGCATATTAAAATGACCTAAGAAAAGATATATTTTCTGAATAATAGGTTAATCTTTTTTTTCTTTCTTTCTTTCTAATATTGCAAGATAGGTCCAAAAGCAAGCATTTTAACTTTTTTAAGCAGTGACAACAGAAAAGTAAGAGGTTTAGGAAATACATATTTTCACACTGCCTTTGAGTATAGGACTGTTTCTGTTGATGCATTTGCCAAAGGCAGGAAATAGGTCTACAGCAATTTCAATATGAGGTTCTGATTTTGCCGTAAAAGTTGTCTAAATACAGGTGGCAGTCATATATAATTTCCTAAAGGAGCGGTCCACCATGAACCTAAAAATTCAGGTTTTAGTTTGTTCTGCTTATCACAAAGACACATTTGAACAGAACATTTTATGTGGATGTGTACATATAATGCTGTAAGAAAGAAAAAAATATTTATGCTTGGTTTAGTAAATTGGCTGGGAAAAATGCTTCACTTAAAAGAATCAAATTAAAATTATTAGACCACATGCACTGATGATGAATGAAGATTTAACTGCAGTGATCTTGGCAGGATTGCAAGTGTCCAGCACAATCTGTTATATGGCCATTTGCCATTTATGTTTTATAGGTCAATATGACATAAGGAATATAGGAGAAGATACTTTTATTAAGTAGAAGCCGTTCTCCTTTGGAAGCAACCTAACTTTGCAGATAAGATATCAATCCTTGCAAGATAGATTGTGACTTTCAGAAGTGAAATAGGAAAATCATCTGGAGATGAGCCAACCACAAGAGATCTTAGGTTTCAGTTTAGAAAAATATTCACAGCTCAAATACTTGTAACTTAAAAACAACAGAAGGCCCTTTATTTCTTTCTAGCATCCAAAACAGGTGTTGGCTCCCTTCCTACATGCTTCCTACAGTCCACTTCTTTTTCTCAAGTTGGGGAAAGCCCAGAGTTAATCAGAAATTTCAAAGTAGCAGAGGGTTTGTTTAACTCAGGCAGTCCCAAGCGCTCTAATATCTCTCTGGAGAAAAAAAAGAAGAATTTAAAGCTTAAAATAAGGTGGAAAGAAACGTTGAAAGAAAAAGAGTGTGAGAATTTAACCAAACAGATACAAATCAGAAGAAAGGAAAAACAAGAGTCTTAACGTTTGAGCTGTTACTTTGTTCTGATTATACCTCACATTCAGTTGACATGCCTGAGGAACAAGATGCCATCCAGAGGGACCTGGACAAGCTCAAGAAGTGGGCCCATGTGAACCTCATGAGGTTCAACACGGCCAAGTGCAGGTTCCTGCACATGGGTCAGGGCAGCCCCTACTATCAATACAGGCTGGGGGATGAAGGGATTGAGAGCAGCCCTGAGGAGAAGGACTTGGGGATACTGGTGGATGAAAAGCTGGACGTGAGCTGACAGTGTGTGCTCACAACCCAGAAGGCCAACCATATCCTGGGCTGCATCAAAAGGAGCATGGCCAGCAGGTCAAGGAAGCTGATTTTGCCCCTCTACTCCGCTCTCATGAGACCCTACCTAGAGTACTGCGTCCAGCTCTGGGGCCCCCAACATAAGAAGGACATGGAGCTGTTGGAGTGGGTCCAGAGGAGAGCCACAAAAACAACCAAAGGACTGGAACGCCTCTCCTATGAGGAAAGGCTGAGGGAGTTGGGGTTCAGCCTGGAGAAGAGAAGGCTCTGGGGAGACCTTATTGTGGCTTTTCAGTACTTAAAGGGGGCTTATAAGAAAGATGTGGACAGACTTTTTAGTAGGGCCTGTTGCGACAGGACAAGGGGTAATGGTTTTAAACTGAAAGAGGGTAGATTCACACTAGATATAAGGAAGAAATTTTTACAGTAAGGGTGGTGAAACACTGGCACAGGTTGTCCTGAGAGGTGGTAGATGTCCCATCCCTGGAAGTGTTCAAGGTCAGGTTGGACAGGACTCTGAGTGACCTGATCTAGTTGAAGATGTCCCTGCTTATTGCAGGGGGGGTGGACTAGATGGCCTTTAAAGGTCCCTTTCAACCCAAACTATTTTATGATTCTATGATTCAGATCTTACTTTACATTCAAGTTTCACAATTCAGATTATTTCTAAAGCAATATTTCATTTTATTCCCTGAAATGTATTACCTGTGTTCTCATGTGCATAAAACATGAAGAGACTAGAGTACAAATGAAACGAGGGAAAAAAAGCAGGCCTGCAGTCTTTTCTTGTCATTCTAGATGAGTTACCCAATGTTTAGCATTTCTTTCTTGAAATATACTGCATCTAGATGTACTATAACTAATTTTTTCCAAATATGGGATCATAAATTTATACTTCTCAGTTGGTTTGAATTTCATCTATGTTCCTGTTTCTAGTCAGATGAGAGAAAAATACACACATAAAAAGTGTTACAAAGGGTTTAAATAAGGCAATTAGGAAGATACTTAGAGCCTGGCAACAGAAAGCATTAAGCTTGTGATTTTAGGTGGAATTTTGACACTGTGTAAATCCTTCAGCAGATGTCACTTTTTTAAATGTTTGATAGGAGTAAATATAATTTAATAAGACATCACTTTGTCTACATATTTATTAATTTATTTGTTATCTAAAGGAAAACATCTCCTGTCCTGTAAAAGTAACATTTTCTCTAAAGCTGCAAAAACCTTCTGAGTTCCACAGCCAAAAACCACATCCTGTATATTTCAGAAGATGTGACAGATGACTGTTAATAAACTGGAAAGCACTGAGATACAGATTAAGCTGTAGCTAAAATACAGTGTTAACAATAACAAATAGAGCTATAATTGGAGAAAGCAGGTAAAGATACTTGGAAGTGTCAACAAGTGAGAAGTGGGAAAAATCTATAAATTATTTCTAATCTTGTACTAGATGCTGCATGTATCTGTTGCTGGTGTTGGAAGAACACAGTGAAATATTAATTTTATAAAGCAAATACAAGTATTGATCTTTCTATGGAACTAGAACTTTAACAAGTTTATAATTTGGAAGATCCTGATGTCCAAGCCCGAACAGCATCTTGAATTTATGGTGCAGGAGAAATAAATCATTAAGCTGTCTGGTGTCTAATTATCTATGACACTGAGTAGGTTCCACTTATGGTAGGTCCCTCTTATATCATGAAGTTTGAAAGACGAAACTCTCAAAGACCAAGAATTTCACCGGACTACAATACCATGGTATGCAGGGAAAAAGCAAACTAAAACAAAAGGATCTTCTTACATATATTAAGGCATAGATATTAAATATGCCTCTTAAGGTACGTCTGCAGGAACATAGAGAGACATGCATGCTTGCCAGCCTGCATGACACCTGGATGAGAGTTAATACAGCTTCATGGCTTTTGGCGTAGTGTTAAACTACTTCTCAGCAAGGCCTGACATGCTTTTCAAACTAGAGTTGGCAGGAGCAGGGCGTGCAGAGCTTGTTCATTTCCATCTGTGCCTGCCAGCGTAGGCACTTCTTTCTACTTTCTTTTGAAATCAGTAAGACTAAAGCATCCTTGAGTACCTACTGGATTTCAGCACCCAGTCAGAGGCCTCAGCATCCCAAAAGCAACAAACATATGAGCGTAAAACAGGCAAATAGCCATAGGAACCAAGTTTTAAAGAGGTTTTTCCTTTCTCTCCAAAGCAGCATTGTTCACTCAACAGTTCTTGGCAACCAATCTCTAGCTTTGGCAAGGAGGCATTATACTGACAGCTTCAGCTTACATGAACCTCATGTACCTGCCAAAAGCTTTTAGGCAAAGACCTACATTTGCATTGCTTTAAATATAATATGTAACTCTAGGATTTCACATGTATTTTCTTAGTTTACATGAATCTGAAAGAGGGAAGAAGAAGAGAAAACTACATCAAACCAAATAAAAGAAGAAGCAGTGTGAGACTCCAGTATTTTCTGAGGTCAGACTGAGACCCTAGAAAACTTTTACCTGTCTTTTTTCTCACACATAGCTTTGTGAGACATCCCTAAAAATCTTCCCTGTACAAACTTTTTCAACCCAGATTAGAAAACTGGATATAATTTCCAGAAAGTTTTCATATCTGCTTCATTTCTTCTCCAGTATAAGACACTACAAGAAGTGTCTTCTCTCCCTCCAAGGCAGAAGAAGCAAGAGAAGAGAAATGGAGTCTACAGGACCATGACTACTCCCCAGGAAAAAAAGGGCAGTTTGAAATGCTGTGAGACTTCAGGTAGTAAGAGGCCAAAGCCAAAAATCCAGTAACCAAAAAAAAGGTAAACTTACTTCACATCAACTCATTAGGTATCCTGTTGTGAACAGAAAGACTAACTGTACCTTTCCGAACTTGGGGTGAATGGAGTGACAGTTGCTATGAGATAGGAAGCTGTGAATGAGCTCCTTCTTCTTGTCCTGATCAAAAGGTGGAGGACTGGCTAACAGTGACCAGGATACCAGCCTGAATGTGACTATGCCAACGGCTGTGTGTGCTCCTGAGCAAGCAGAGACAGAAGACTGGGGTCAAGTCTTTACTGCACAGCAAGCACAGTGCCAAAATACAAGCTACCTGCACAGCGTAAAGCAACGCTGGTACAGCCATACTGTTCTCAGGACCCGAGCAGCTGCCTTTGTACAGCCCTCTGTTACACTCTGGAAAGGTGCCTACATGGAAATGATGAAAGTATCTGAGCTAATTAGTTTGAATTACAGCTTAGATATACTGGTTTACAACAATTATTTTTAGAGCTTTCGTCCAGTCAATGCATCCCTAGTGCTCTGCCCCTTGAATGTGACCTGTAGTAGTATGTCTAGAGCATGTTTGAGTAAGAGGGAAAGGAAGAGAATAGATTCCTTTTTTCTCAGAATCAATCTTGTCTCAAGTTTACAGTAGAAAAAAGGGTCTTTCTTGCTGAAAACTACAGCATGCTGCTATCATTCTTCCTTATAGCATCAGTTTCATGATATTATTTTATACGTTTCTGGCAATTTTCCCCTTGCCACAGACTGTGACAGAATGAAAATATAATCACAATTCAGTTGTTAGTCACTAAAATGAGAGATTTCTAAAGTTCGTAATTCACCAATTTCAAAGTTCATAACAATAAAGGCTAATTCCTCTTACTGCAGAAATAGAATGAACTTTCCACATTTTAAAAAGTCTCCAGTTCTATGAGGAACTGTCCAAAAGCTGCAAGTTCCTTAGAAACAATAGAGCTGAATGCCTAAAACTCTAACACAGAAGCAGAAGTAAAATCAGCTGATGCTTATCTGTCCCACAAGCAGCTCTTGTCACATGTTTATTTCCACTTTTTTAAATGAAGACCAATGCAAATTAGTTCTTTTAAGCCATGACTATCACTTCATCTATTACAAGGTAAAATTTCCTTTCCTCTATACTGTAGCTCTCTTATATTAGCTTGGTTAGCTAGGAACCAGACTCCATTTTTTTTTAGTTTGTTTTTTTTTTTTTTTAAACAGAAGGTGAAATTATCTCAGATTATTTTGGTTTGTGGTATAGGTCAATTTCTGGAACATGCAAATGTCAGACACAAGTACATTTCTTGTCAGTGCCTCTGCTTTGGTAGCATATATTTCTTCACAATTCATATCTATATCTATTGTTCGGGCTAAGTAAAGGTTTGCACCAGCCTCTACCTCTAGTTAATTAACGTTCCTTACTAAAAACCCATAGCAGATGGAGATCTTTAATGGAAGAGTTCATTTCATATGCTGTTAACTGCCTAAATAGTAAAGGCCTCATTTAATCTCCCCATCAAAACTCATAAGGTGTCTCTTGTTACTGAAAGATGGAGGGCAGTTCACACCATATTAAAATAGGTAGACTGAGTTTTCTTTCAGAAGTGCCTTTTTTCCTTGACTAGGGAGGGATCACAGTCAACCAGCCAAGGCTGAAATATATGCAGAATTTTTAAAGGGTATGTTAACAAGTAGTTCCCACTGAAAACACAGCTTTCAGTCTGTTACCTTAGGAGATTCTTCTGAATAACCCAGTCACTCTTGCTTGTACTTAGCACAGGATTATGTAAATATAATTTGCCTATTGTTTTACTGAACTACTTTGGTGTATGGCTGGGCAAACAGTTCAGCAAGAGAGAGCTGTGCCCACTTGAACACAACAAATGCAAATAACACGCTTCAAACTGAAGTTGAACGCTTACCTGTTTAACTCCTTCCAGATAAAACCACGGAGACCATGGGGAGGAAAGAGCTTTAAAATGAAGTGCAACACAAAGAACCACAGGTATCCTCCAAAGCTACTTAAAATTCTTTCAAAAGGAAAAAATCTATTTGAAGAAAATACCTCCTAAAATATTTCTAAAGCTCTTCAAATATTTGTTATTATACCCCATACAGTCTTAGGTAACTAAGTTCAAGAAACCTCTGATAGAAGTCTACAACTATAAACAAGGGTATCTTAGATGAATCCGAGTAGGGAATACTGCCTTTTCATCAGAATGCAATGAGCACAAGCTGCCTGGAAAAAAAGAAAGATTTCACTTTCGCCCTGTTCAGGTAACACCTGCAAGTTATATGAGGCAGCCACACAGAGGGGGAAATACAAGAGTAAGTGCTAGAGAAGCGTATACGTCCATGTTAAAAATGTCTAAACTAGTGCTGCTTCTTTGATTTTATTGAAAACTGTTGTTGTTCTACTCTGGCAAGCAATAGTGAAGAAATCATATTGCTTAACTCCAAGATTATAGTTTGCTTTTGAGCTTTTCTCTGCTTTTCACTTTTCTACAAAACTAAAAAGTATGTTTCACATACAAATACAAATGTAAGTCATCAGCATAAGGGAGCTGAAGGATTCTGGTAGGAGAACATATATTAGCCACTCAGCTCCTTTTAAATATCCTGGAGCACTGCAACACTTAACAACACAACTAGCATGACATTAAGTTAACATTTTAATCTGAGATTATTTTGATTTGACTTGCTGAAGCCACTGCTAACGTTTCAAAATTCTTCAAATCAACAACATTAATGAAGAGAGCAGTCTTAATTTTGAATGTGACAAAAATAACTGCTTGCTGGGGAGCGGGGGCGAGGATGACAGAACACGACAAGGTTACACATATAACTATTTTAACAACAGGCGTATCTATAGATGCATGAGTTTGGGTGTAATAGTTAAACAATTTCCAAGGAAACTTTTCGTTTGGACATAATAAAATGTGGTTTGTTCTTTTATTCACAAAGTAGAGAAATTACTACTCACTGCTAAAAGAGAATGATATATTATCCTTTGGAAGCCTGTACATAAATTGTACAGTTTCATATCATGTGTGAATTTCAGTGAAGCTGCCATGGTCCACTGGACTACCATCTCAAGTGCTTTTCTGCACTAGTATCGTTGCATTGATTACCTGGTTTGTGAAAGAAGAAAGGGATCTTTCAGGAGAAAAAAACCTACATTTGTAAACCTTCATAACATTACATGCTACTAGAAGCTGTATTCTCACTTCAGCTATGATGGTATTAAGCCAGAATGATTCTCCTGACTTCAGTACAGTTGCACTAGACTTACTGTGGTGTTTCTGAGCAAGGAATTTCATAATAAAAGCTTTAGATACAGCCTAAAAAGTTTATAGACAGAAAAGAACTTAGAGAAGACACTTGGCTGGTCACAGTTTAAAATCAAATAATACTTTAAAAGAGAGTTATTACACTTGCCGCTCTGATTATAGCAAGAATCTGTTGGAATTCTGAAAGAATCTCAGGAATATGTCTCTCTTGCAAGGGAACATTTTTCCTTTTTCCTTTAGCAATCTGACAAACAGTGTCTCTCAGCTACCGCCAGCATCTTTACATATCCTCCTGAAACTACATGATCTCATTGTAAAGAGTTTAGATTTAGCACAAAAAGCTTACAGACTTCACGGTTCTAGTTCCTGTTCTGTCACTGTATTTTATTGAATTACTCCTTCACATGTACAAACCATCCTTCCATCCAGAAGCATAAACCAGGACTGGATTAGTGGTTCTTCATTTAATCAGTGAACTGGCCATTGTAGATCTTGTTTTGGTCATCTAAGTTTTGCCAGTCACCAGTAAGTGAACAGATGCTTTAAAAGGGAGATTTGGCAACAATGAGAATCACTTCAGATAAGTTATAAATTATACTTGAATTGCTCATATAAACTAGCCATAAACTAAATTATCAATTAATAATCTTGGCCAGAATGGAAAAAGTAGATTCATCAAGGTCACAGTGCAAATATTAATAAGAACAGAAATCGGCTAGTGCCCTGATGATTCAGTTACCTTTTCTCCCAGCAATGGTGTTCATTTTAACTGTCACAAGGCACAGCAAATAGGACACAAAACTCCAAGTGCCTGGAAAAGAAAAATTAGTCTGGGCTCATTATCTGCTTGATACCTCTTGCATGATCCACTAATGACCGTTTCTGTGTAAAGATCAAGCAAGAGAAAAACCTAAAAATCACTGCCTTGTAGAATCTGTGCTTCAACCAGCTATTTCCCCTCCAGAACAGAAGAACTTGTTCAGAACGTATCAATGAAATGAACATCCTTGTTAAGAGCTCCTTTTTTTTGACATAATGTCCAAAACAGAACCTATCTCACTTTTATATTGTCCTAATAGGCTCCCTGCAAACTTGTAAAATATTCACAGGTACAACTGCGAGCAGACCAAGCTGTCAGGATGTTCTGGACCTACCTTGAATTCCCAGGTTGTTTGCTCATATGTAGCAAGGCAGCTGATTATATCTAAGGACAGTCATTAAGGGGAATCGAGAGCCAGAACTTGAGTGTGCCCGTACAAATCTGTCATTCTAGTCCAATAAAGTTGGCAGAAAAATAAAAGGCAATAGCATCTGTTAGGCAATAAATGATTTATGAACCACAGAATCTCTCACAGAACCAGAAGTTTTAACAAAAACATTAAAAGTGTCACTGACATACTTCCTCTATGTCAGCAAAAACATTAAACAACATGTCCTAGTCTGATTTTTTTCGAGTACTCCTACTTCTTATAGTCTTCAGAGTTTGTTGTCTGTTAAAGAAGCAAATTAGTCATAGATTTTTATTGAAACTATATTGTCTAATCATTCTAGAAAAGAGCAGATTGTTTGGAAGGTACCTATCTGTGGCAAAGATAATTATTTAGATTAATGGTTCCTCTCATTTCTGGTTGTCAGGCTTTGAGATTATGAATGGATTGAAAACACATTTTTCACCCACAATTTATAGCACCTTTTGGCATTCCACCTTTTGATTGCATGAGCAGAAAAAATATTAAAGGATAGTTGATTTTTTACAGCAGTGATTGTAAGAGAAAAAGAGAAAGATGTTCGATTTCCATTCATACTAGCACCTCTGTATCATTTTCAGGGCAGCACCAAGATCCCGCCACAGCTTTCTCCCAGGAGTCTGTCAGCCTTTCTCTCAGGATTGGGCTACTGACATTATAAATTTTTCTGATGATCCTCTGATCATCTGGTCATGTAACGGGCAAGTACCTTGGAGGCCTTACTCAGATAAGGAACTGGCTGTGGGAGGGACCTTCTGAAGGTCAGGAATGTCTCACATACACTAATGACACAGCAGGGGAAAAGCTATGACAAAACTCCTTTCAATAGTCTTTCAGTTTTCTATGTATTTATATCACCTTCGGAATAGTAGCAGGTCTTCTTGCCTGAAACGTAGCACGGTGCGCAACTCCAGAGAAGTGAAAGGGAACTTATTTGTTCAAATAAAGTCAGTGGTCATATTGCTGTTGTTCTCTCCAGGCCATTCTTTGATGTTCTCATGGCACAAAACCACAAAGAATAAACTCTTGAGTCTTCTCAAATGGAACAACCTACTACAATGTCTTTCAGAGAAGTCTCTGAACAGACATATGTGTCACAAATAAGCATCATTTTATATGCTTCACTTTGCCTTAGTTGTCAAAAAGAAAATTCCTCAAAACTAAGACTTTAGTTTAGTTTTGGAATAAATACATGTGAAAAAAATCTTTTATTTTTCCAATACATACAAGTTAACCAACAGGTACAATAGAGAAAAAAATGTAGTAGTTAAGTTGAAAATCATACCAATGCTCTTAGAGCTCTTAAAATTGAATTAAATTATGCAAACTGGTATTTGCAAATACCTCACACTTACAAAAAACCCCAAAAGGTTCTTCTTTTTAGTGCAAAACGCTTCTACGTTGAAATCTGCCAAATATGCTTCTGTGTTAATTTATTAATTTAGTGTTTGTTTACATACTTTCCATCAAGAAGGAAAGAATTCTCTGCGCTAATGTAGTCCCATATTGGTTTTTCACTTGTTTTCTTAACATGTCCATGTTCTTAAAGATGACTGCAATGAAGGGTGATAAGCTCAATGCTCCAACATAGCTGCAAAACTTTGTGGAACCTGTCTCCTCTTCCCCTCACAAAAGGATGACCTCCACATCTACCATTCCTTTCTATGGATGTCCAACTGAAACCACATTAATTAAAGATTTGACAACCAGTCTTCTATGATAGATGTTTTGTAAACTGTGTAACTGTTTTAATGAAAACCACATAAAACTGTAATTCTAGTTCAAAAAGTGAGCCAACATCTATCGACTCTGTAAGACAAGAAATAAGGTTTTGTATTTCTGCATATTGGATCACCGTCTCCCTTTTGCTTAAATGGATGGCAGTATTGCCATCAAAAAGACTATTTGGCTATTTCTGAGTAACAGAGATTTTCTACAGAAAAGATGATACTGATTATCTAGATTGACATTCCTAATGAATCCCAAAAAGACAAAATTGGGAGTGAAGTTATTCAGGGAAATTCCCACTAACAACTGATTTTTTTCCAAGTTAAGAACCTCAGAATTTAGTCTATTAGTGGTGGAGGTCATGCTTGGAAAGGATTATATGAAAAGAGATGAAATTTTAATCATGTAGTACATCTTAAGGCAGATCTAGTCTAAAACATAAGTAATTCCACTAAAATAATGACATTATACCTACATTAAATTGTGTTAAAATAGGTCAACAGTCAGATCCTTAACCTGGTGATAGAAGATCTTTCTCTCCACTGGAGATTAATGTCATTTCTGTTACATTCATGTTGCTTCTATAGTAATGTTATCTCTGGTGAAACTGTGGGAGTGATTGTTATAGCAACAGGTGTTAATGTCATAAATCATAAGGTACTGATGTCTAAGAATTCAAGACACAATTTCCAGCAAAAGTAGAGATCAAATGTATGAAATGGCTTAAAGTCATATTTAAAGCGGGGAAAAAAAAGCTTGCTATGTGGCTCCCTCTGCATCATGTAAGCTTTGGTCAAGGGCCACCTATCTGAGTTTTTCAAAGAAGAAGTTGTCCTTGTGAACACCTCTTCTCAAAAAAATTGAATGTATCTTCCACATTTTTTGGCAAACAAACCACCCAGAGGCAACGCTAAGAGACTAGACATTACTGAGTTCCTTAACAACAAGAAGCCAGGGATCTTTAAAACAGCAATATCTGTGACATTTCTACAGAAAGGACAATGGCAATATTCAAATAAGTCCTAGAGGAGGGAAATGTAGTGATTTATGCAAGCCAGCATTCATTTGAAGAAAGGAAGGGAGGAAAAGTGACTGAGCTGCAGGGCTCTGATAAACTCAGAAGACCTAAACAGCAAAAGGGAAGGGAAGGGAAGGGAAGGGAAGGGAAGGGAAGGGAAGGGAAGGGAAGGTTAACATAACTGCACAAAGTCTATGTTAAATGTTGCACATAAGAGGCGATGAGACAAGAGAAATCTATGTGCAGAATTGTAGATCTTGATGGCAAATAATAGCTTATTTTAGTTTTATTTCCATTGCCTATGGAGGAATTTTTACAATCATTTCAACTTCACTATTGACTCCAGACTCTTAGTTCAGACATTTAATCTCTTCTGACGTATTGCTGTCATGTGCTTTGATAAGTGACATTACAAAGAATATGAGAATGTGAGAGATTCATCGTGCACCCTGTAGACATTTTCAATAAAAAATAAAATAAAATCTTATTTTGGGACATGTAAAGTGATGTAAAAAAAAAAATCCAAACCCCTTACCCAGGCTCTTTTAATCCCTATCCTATGTCCACTTCACTAGTATAAGCATATATTTGACTTAATTTGCAGACGTTATATTATCATCCCCATGAAAACACTAAGTGCGTGAACCATAAAAAAGCTCTAACTAAAACAGGGAGAAGCTACACTTGTTTTCACTTTCCTGGATTGTCTCCTCTAAATACCCGAGTATTATCATGGTACATCTGGGAGAAGGAAAGGGAGTTTTTATTGTTGGGGTTTTTTTCCACACACTTGGAACTTGCCTAGAAATGAACAATGACATTATTGAAATATCTCAGAAAAATTCCAGAGTAAGTGCTCTTACAGTATCCTTGGTTTTACCTGGAAATAAATTAAAGTTTAGAAAAATTGTCCAGTTCAAAAGCTTTATGTCTCTCTGTCCCAACAAAAAAAACCTATAGAACAGGCCACCCTTTCCTCTACCTCTGAAAATATTTATCTAAAAAAACCATGAAAGCAGAATAGCTTGATTAGGTACCTAGAAATATCAACAAAAGAACATTGTTAATACCACAGAGAATTAGAAAAATACCCTCTTTCAGAACCCGGATTCTAACCAGTTGTTTCCACATTTACACGCTGTATCTTGGCTGCAGTGACCATGAGATGGTGGAGTGCGAGATCCTTAGGGCAGTGAGGAGAGCGCATAGTAAGCTTGCTACCCTGGACTTCAGGAGAGCAGACTTTGACCTCTTCAGGGATCTGATTGGTGGGATAAAGCCCTGGAGGGAAGAAGTGCCCAAGAAAGCTGGCTAACATTCAAGGACCACCTCCTCCAAGCTCAGGAGCGATGCATCCCAACAAAGAAAAGTCAGGCAAAAATTCCAGGAGACCTGCATGGATGAACAAGGAGCTCCTGGACAATCTTAGACATAAAAAGGAAGCCTATAGAGGGTGGAAGCAAGGACAGGTAGCCTGGGAGGAGTACAGAGAAATTGTCCAAGCAGCAAGGGATCAGGTTAGGAAAACTAAAGCCCAGATAGAGTTAAATCTGGCCAGGGACATCAAGGGCAACAAGAAAACCTTCTGTAAGTATGTCAGTGACAAAAGGAAGACTAGGGAAAATTTTTTGTTGGGACAGGGAGACATAAAGCTTTTGAATTAGACAATTTTTCTAAACTTTAATTTATTTCCAGGCAAAAGGAAGGAAACGGGAGACCTGGTCACCTGGGATATGGCAGAGGTACTCAACAACTTTTTTGCCTCAGTCTTCACTGGCAAGGGCTCTAGCCACACCGACCAAGTCACAGAAGGCAAAGGCAGGGGTTGTGAGAATGAAGAACTGCTCACTGTAGTAGAAGACCACGTTCAAGACCAGCTGAGGAACCTAAAGGTGCACAAGTCCATGGGACCTAATGAGATTCATCCGTGGATCCTGAGGGAACTGGTGGACAACATTGCTAAGCCACTATCCATCATATTTGAGAAGTCATGGCAGTCTGTTGAAGTTCCCAATGACTTGAAAAGGGGAAACATAACCCCCATTTTTAAAAAGGGAAAATCAAGCTTCACAAATTTGGTGGCCTTCTGCGACGGCGTTACAACATTGGTTGATAAGGGAAGAACAACTGATATCATCTACCTGGAATTGTGCAAAGCATTTGACACTGTCCCAGCCGACATCCTTGTCTCTAAATTGGAGAGACATGGATTTGACTGATGGACCACTCGATGGATAAGGAACTGGCTGGATTATAGCACTCAAGAATTGTGGTCAACAGCTCAATGTTCAAGTGGCAAGCAGTGACGAGTGGTGTTCCTCAGGGGTCGGTACTGGGACCAGTACTATTTAACATCTTTGTTGGTGACATAGACCATGGGATTGAGTGCACCCTCAGCAAGTTTGCTGACAACACCAAGCTGTGTGGAGCAGTCAACATGCTGGAGGGGAGGGATGCCATCCAGAGGGGCCTGGACAGTCTTGAGAGGTGGGCCCGTGAAAACATCATGAAGTTCAACAAGGCCAAGTGCAGGTTCCTGCACATGGGTCAGGGCAATCCCATGTACAAATACAGGCTGGGTGAAGAATGGCTTGAAAGCAGCCCTGAGGAGAAGGACTTGGGGATACTGGTGGATGAAAAGCTGGACGTGAGCCGACAGCGTGTGCTCACAACCCAGAAGGCCAACCGTATCCTGGGCTGCATCAAAAGAAGCATGGCCAGCAGGTCAAGGAAGCTGATTCTGCCCCTCTACTCCGCTCTCATGAGCGGTAATGGTTTTAAACCAAAAGAGGGTAGATTCACAGCAGATATAAGGAAGAAATTTTTTATGTGTGGTGAGGCGGAACAGGTTGCCCAGAGAAGTCGTGGATGTCCCGTCCCTGGAAGTGTTCGAGGCCAGGCTGGATGGGGCTTTGAGCAACCTGGTCCAGTGGGAGGTGTCCCTGTCCATGGCAGGGGGGTTGGAACTAGACGATCTTTAAGGTCCCTTCCAACCTAAACCATTCTATGATTCTGTGATTCTAAGGCATTTGTATTTTATAGAAAAGAATGTCAAACAAATTTTGTCTATTACAATGGAAGTTTAAGGATCACATCCTCAACAAATACATATAAATTATATGCCTCTCAGCTGAATTCAAATGCACCATGCCAATATCTGCATTGCAACAATACGAACTCTAGCCAGTTTAAGTTATGAGAATCCACACTGCCTCACTCATTCTCTTCAGGGCTATCTCTGCTGCTCTTGAATGCACACGACCTCCCATCCACACTACAATAGTAGAATGTATATTATTTGACTTGAGTCAACTCCTACCCTCACTGAAAAACAACTTCACGACACCAAGACTTCAACCTATGAGCATTGCTTAGTTTTCTGCCTAGGTAGACTGCCATACTGAGTACTGTGCCCACTGGCTGTCACTGTGTTGAATCCAAGAATTAACCAGAACCATCTGATGAAATGGCAAAGCCTATTACGGTTTTCTTTGCACTGCACCTTAGACTGCTCATTTGCCTTATTCCCTATATTTATTATGTCTTTCACTTTACACATGGAACCTCCCAGGCAACAAATAGAGACTGTCCTGTGAATAGTATCTGTCATGTTGTCTAACCTGCACAAGAGATACAACTGCATGCATGATTTGCCCGTACAATATACAAGGTATGCAACTGAATAACAAGATTGAATGCACATTGACAGCCAAAGACAATTTGAAACCTATAGATAACTCTTCAGCATTTTCAGAAATTAGGTAACACTCTGACTTGACCTGGGCATCACCAGAAAGTTCTTGGAAAGTGCACAGGAAACAGGCACTTCTACTACTTTCTGAGTGGGTATAAACATCTCTTCTCTCATAACCCTTATTATATTTAGCCAGCTCTGCTGTACCCTGGTTTATATTCTGAAGCATGGCCTAGACCCAAATCCTGTTTGAGGTCATTCTAGCTGAGCAGTTGAGGTTTCCAAGGCCACACACAGTCTGTCCGTAAAAAAATACACGGATAAAAGCTGATTTGATGACTGATGCCTTCATGACAATTTGTATAATGTTAGTCGTGATGTATTACTGAGCAGTTTTGTATTTAAGAGAATTTCCTTTTGACAGCAAGCTTTCAAATCTAGTGAAGAGCTGATTACAACACTTTATCTTTCCTAATATTGGAAAAGAATTCTAAATAAAAGATAATCATTAAAAAGACGTTTTATTACACAGATTTAACAATGAAGCGGATACAAACCTGTAATGTTAACAGTGTAGGAGTTAATGAAATTCAGTCACAGGAAAAGATGAAAGAGCACATAAAAGGAGCCCATTCTTCTATCTATTCCCTTATAGGAAGCATAAGGGAATGAGAAGCTTACTCTATTGAGTGAGAGAAGGTTGTTAGAGGGCAAACAGCTTCCTGGAATTTCACCAGAGACAAGGAATCAGAAAAGGAGCTGCTAGGGAGCTTTCTGTAGCAATAGTGAGCACAAAAGAAAAAGATCTGTGAAGACAAAGATAAGCTTCAACCAAATATTTCACTCCCAACTTCCTCACCAAAAGCTTTGCGCCACCAGCAATATGCATGTTGAAGAAAATATGCCTTCCTTTAAAAAAAAAAAAAGCTTTCATTCCTTAATGCTTTTCACATGAGAGCTTGCAGAATTATTCTCAAAGAGGATTTGCACCCATACAAGTGGAACTTCTCTTTCTTCTTCAGTCAACCAACAGTTGTAACGAATAGAGTGGCAATCGGTAATTATATTTCTAACACCTTTAATCATTTTAGTAGGCCAGGAAGGGTCCAAATAAGCATTTTTCAGATGTCTTTTTAGCGATAGATTATAAGTAGAATTCCTTGCCTTCTTATGAGTTCCTTTTCATTGTATATTTCAGTGCTGTGCTAAATCTCCTGGTACCTGCTTTTATGTTAGCTGAATGATTCGTTTAATCACTGCAGCTGAATTTTCTTTCAAGACATCCTTCTCTGACATTGCTCCAAGATAAAATGTGTCATAGAGGCTGACACATACTATAGAAAATCTCTCAAAAATTATTCAAACATCAGCTGCCCAGAACTTCTCAAGCACTTAAAATGCACTCACCAATTCCTCCAATTGCTTATGGTGATTCACTCCTTCCTTACCTTTCCCTATAAGCAATATGGCCCACTTCCAGGTGTATTACCCAAGCATTTCTCGGTGGCCAGAGGTATTTATGGCAATTTTTTGTTTAGAACAGTGACCGGAACGCGAACATACCAGACTTCATTCTATCACCTGCTCCATGAAATGAGACAAGGATATCCATTCACAAGGATTCATTACTGGGAAGACTTACACACCTGTTTACCTTTGCATGCTGTAAGCCATCCAAGTGACTTTTCTCATGCTCTCAGCATCAAATCAAGTACATATTTAAAATCTTACAGGGTCAGAGTTTAAAAGATGAGTTTAGGCAGATTCAGAATATTATGACCTCCAGCTGTAATAGGGGTGGCAGAACAGATGTGTGTCCACTCTTCAGCTGCCCCAATTCTTGATTCAGTGTAATAAAACATGCATGTCTGTAAACTGTAAGTGTAAGCCAAAAGAAAATAATGGTGACAAGTATCCTAGATTCATTGAATGCAATATTTAAGCTTGACACAAGAGTTGCTTTGCTTAGAAAAATACAATTTTTTATGACTGTGTGGAACTGCCAGTCATATATTTTTATATATATATAAAGATATATAAATAGCTATATTAAGATATTGTTACCTTTCTGTGTGCAGAAAGGTAACATAGATAAATGGTTGAACGCAATTAAACATGTCTGCATATTTCTAGCTTCTAAGAAATCCCCTTTTCCCGCCTGGATGCCATCCTGTGCAACCTGTTCTAGGTGAACCTGCTCTGGCAGGGGGATTGGACTAGATGCTCTCCAGACGTCCTTTCCAACCCCTGTGATTCTGTGATTCCCTGTGTCATTTTAAAACTGCTGTGAATCTGTTGATGCTGTCTTTCAATTAGGACATTTTAATTTCAAGCACTTTTAACATCTCTCCCATTGTGGGAATTCAGCACCTCTGGAAAAATTAGATTAGAATAGTGTCTGAAGCTTTTTGCTTTAATCTTTGGGTTTGAGTGTTTTGTTACATGTGCACACACACACATACACACACAAATGAAGTTGTTTGGCTGGTTGCATATTTGTGTATTACAGCATACAAAAGCCCTCACTTAACTGACACATAAATCCAATATTAGACACTTAAATGCCATGATAAATCACATTGTCATTTCAGAGCTATTCACACACTTTTTGATCAAAAATGCAGAAGAAATTGATTCTATAGGAGATCTGTTATTTCCACAGTTCAGAGAGACCATAACTACAGGAAGAAGACAAAGAGTTAAATAAAAAATTAAATCAGGATCTGAAACTGAGGGCTAGAAGAATGAGAAGAGCATGAACCAAATTCTTAGGCTGAAATTATGTCAATATAAGCTCCTTGCAACACATTTATCCCTGTGCCCTTTTCTGGAGGCCCCAGGGGAGGAATGCACACATTTCACTATTTCGCTTTACAAATAAAGGTATGTGCTAGCTATCAAATAAGAAATAGATCTAGAAGGTCCTTAAAAAGTAGCTGCAATAGATGAAAATAGATTATAATAAGAAATAGATCTAGACCACTCAGCTTTCTCCAGCCTATTTTTGCAGATGCCTCCTAATTAAAAAAAAAAAAAAAAAAGAACGTGAGCTTCAAAAGCTTTGACGGGAATTCCTTATCTATCAGGGCTTGGGTTCCAGATTAGACAAATCTCTGGGCCAGATGCCCAGCTGCTACAAATCCATGGAATTACCCTGATTTAAACCAGCTGATGAGATGGCCAACTCTTGAATGCACAGCTTAATTCCTTTTACCCAGAGATTTTTTTTCTTTCTTTCTTAAGAAAGGCTTTTTGAAAAACAAGCTGTGTGTAAATATTAGGGTGAAATATGATTTAAAGGCACAAAGTAGTGTTATAAACACCCAACCAGATGCAAAATCTCAACTCTGCTCTGCAGTTCACAAGCTTATACTTAGGATAATGTTGTTAGGTTACTCTCATATATGCAGATGTTTATGTTTCCACAAGTCAGAGATGGAAAATGTTATTTGGTCATATAGCCCTGTCAGCCAAAATGCTTTCTAGATCTCCATCAACCTCTTTCAACATCTGAAACAACAGGTTTCCGTTTGTGTCTTTGGCTTTAGAGTCTCACCTTAGTTTTGTGAATGGCATATTGTACTTCTACTTCAATCATCAGAATGGCTTTAGGAGTTCATTTAGAAGTTGAAGCTTGACACTTTGACACTATCTAGGAAATTACAGCAGAGCAATCAAAGACAACCTACAAAGTAGTTCCATCCAAGTGGAGATAGCAGCCCTCATACTGGTAAAACTATTAATTTTGAATGTCTGTCAAGACACTAAAGAAGAGAAATGGATTGCCCCACCTTGGAACTTCCTGTCTAGAAGTGCATGGACAGGTGACAGAAACCAATGTGTAACCAAAAGCTTTAGGTTTAGACTGAAAGCAAAAAGAGACAGAACCACCTTGCTTCTGGTCTAAAACCAAGTCGAGATTTTCTAGAGAGAAGATAGCAAACATTATAAAGAGTTCATTTAGGTGAGCTGTGGTGCTAGTTCTGCAGTTTGCAAAATGACATTATACCATCCTGCTGCTGCAACAAACCTGTCAGGAGATGGTTTGCCATTTAAAGGAGGAGCTGCCAAAGCCAAGCCACACATAGGAAAACTGCTTAGTCACTTCTTGAAATCAAAAGGAATCAACATATCTGAGTTTCAGCAACTGCAAGTGCAGCACAACACAGAGATAGGTTCAACATCTGGAAAGTCTGGCCCATGAAAAATTCATGTACACTATGGGACACGGGAACTCTTCAAGCTCTAGATCTGCGTACTTCACAGCTTCACACCGTTCAAAGAGACAGGCTTCCCCTGTTCGTTGCAGGAACATAGCCCTGCCAGTTGGACCAAAAGAAGAGTCTGTGAATTTTCTCAACATTGTCAACCTACATGGGACCCCAGAGCACGTTACAGAGTGCCCAAATATTGCAAGCAGACACAGAATTTTCAAAAGCTTTTTCACTTTTTCAAAAGCTTGCAAGTGCAACATTTTACAGCTATTTTAAAGTTCTCATTTCCCTAAAACAACTAACCTTTAGAACTGAAACCATGGGCAGCAGTTTCATGGCAAATGAAAGGGAGACTTAAACTTTCTCCTCGTACACAAGTGTGATAAGAAATACCGGTCTTAGAGTGCACTGAGGCAAAGCTCGGTGGCTTATCCTAAGTGGTAGCAAGAGCCAGGCATCGGATCAGCCACGTAATTCCACAAAGAGAGAGTTTCCAGGGGATTATGTCTTACTACAACTTTTTGTGTGTGACAATACGGTTGACAAAGTGAAAATATAGGCTCAGAAATACATTCACATAGATGCATTTCTTAAAGATATAACTTGAAGTGCTGCAAGTGGCAGCATTAAGTTTAATGTCCCACCTAGAAAACAGAGAAGACTCTAGCACAATTACAATGAAGAAGATGCTAAACATCTGTTAACACTCCCTCAGCCTCCCGGAGATTCACACGAAGTGGTCCTACATAGATTCTCTCTATTGCTCTACTCCCTCATGAAATTAAAGGCAAAGATAAAATTCACGCTGATATCAGGAAAAAAAACCCAAACCACCACAATTAAGCAACAGTGGAGACCTATAAACTTGAAATTAACATGCCTAAAATATGTTTGAGCAAAATCTGCAGGAATTTAAATTCAAGGGCATTTTTAAATTGATGTCAGGGAGCCATTTCTTCCAGGTGATGTTCAGAAATGCACTTTCATGTAGCAAAGACCACAGAGATCTTTTTCAGAGCAGTAGAGAAACAAAGCAATAAGGTGCCTGTTTGACCGCTGTTTCATGACCAAATTCAGATTTACAGGTCCCTTACATCATTTGATTAAGACTGGAGGAGACATATCTGAAAATCTCTTCAGTTTTCTGATAAACCATTTGAAAAAATTGAAAGTACAAACTGGCTATTCAGGATGTTTTTCAGAACTATAACCACCTATGAGGTTTTATAAAGCTGATTTCCCACCAAAAAATCATCAATGACCTTATATCATCTCCAGAATCCTTGAAGTTATGTCACCGAACTTAAGACTCAAAAACTGTGTTTATAATGGTTATGGATATTTTTCATTTGACGTAGCTGTGAAGATGCGTTCACTCCAATAACTCCCTCCTCACAGCATCATTCAGTAACAAACTGAAACAGAAGAGTTGACTGAGCTCTCGTGAGGTCCACATCAGCACTTAGTGCATTACAGCCAATTGACCTGAACAGGGAGGAGTATAGCACCGCTGTTTGTGGAACAAAGGACTGGAGATATTTTGAGGGTTATTTTGAAAATTTCCTTTTGCATTGTATTTATATCCTTTTACATCTGATGTGTCCTACTAAACCAGAAAAAGACAATAAGGATAAAGGATATGTGAATTTCTATTATCGTATGAAAAGCCTCAGTTTTGCCTAATTCTTAGCCTGTTTGTAGAATTAAATCTTGCTGGAAATGATAAAGTTTTTGTTATGATTTTAATTTTTTTCCCTCTTTTTTGTCTTTTTGTTTTTCTAGTTTTGGAAAGGAAAAGTAAATGCTGAGATTCTCATGAAATACCCAACTGTGAATTTACAGCACAGTTTTGCAGACTAAAAGGATCAAATTAAGATCAGATGTGAAAAGCAGCAACTCCAGGGAAGTGAATGGTGATGCAGCCTCCTACACCTGGTTTGAATTTTGTTACACTCTGCTAATTCAGATACACTACCAAAAGTATTTCCCCTGAAGCTCTCAAAAAAGACTAAAATTTGCCTAAGAGAGACTACATTTTTTTAAACTTTTATTATTACAAAGCTAGCAGGAAGAAGGACCTGAGGTAGCATACAAAAATTCATTTTGTGACAAAAACAAAGGGAGAGGGCTGAGCCACCATTAACTGTGATTTTAAATAATTAAGATATTCAAATAAACATATTATTGTTATATTATTATTATTATTTGTTTCAGTAGGGCATGTAAGATCTAGTCCTGAACCACCTCTGACAGATGCAATACAAGCAGAATGAAAACTGAAAAGAATAGTTTCAGCTCCCAGAGCTGACTGTGCTCCTGTTAAGAAAAATCTTGAAAAATTCTTCTAAATTTCTTTGAAAAGAAAACAGAGAAAAACAAAAACGAAGTAACCTGTGTGTCTTAGTTCAATAACCTACTAACCCATTCCATGTCTGTTTTCCTGCTTTCACAACTTTGTAATGATTTGTATGAATTTTTCAAATTGCACCTTATTATACCTGCTGTTAGTAGCAATTTCCTGTAGTTACATGTTTTATTTGCCAAGCTTTTTTAATACTACAAAATGTTGTGCCTACAAAAACAGACTTGAACAAAGCTCAATAAAAATGCCTAAAAGTGCTGATGAATTAGAATACCTGCTAATCGGCAGAAAGCATGTTTATTTGTTGTGTCATTGTTGATCCTGACTCTCCACAGTGAAATCTGATTAGTTTTAACCATTTTAAATCAAAGGTAGCTACTTAGCTTGGGATAAAAGATTTCCCCTTGGATACCAAAGAGAAACAACGTTGCATTTTGCCAGGATATACTCTTCAAAGTTGGAATGTAAGGTGACATGACACAGTGGCATTTGTTTCAAATTAGCAAATGACACATCCAATTCTATTATCTTTTTAACAAAACAAACTGCCCACTTCACAGTAGAGATCGTTCCAGTATAAGTGCTTTGTGTGCTTTTATTCTGCTTCACATTTGTGAACTTAAGCAGGCAACCGGAAACACTGACGCTCCTACGGCTGGATAAAACTGGTGTACGGGTTTTGCAAACTGGTGATGGAATCTGCTGTGTAGTTGGCAGGGTTGTAATTATTGTCCACCAAGGCCTGCCCTGTGAATGGGAATTACTTCTTAAAAAGACTTTTAATCCAGGCTTCAAAGTCATCATGGAGTCAGGTAGAAGATAAACATAGCTCGGTTTAGGAGAATAGTTAGGAAGTAACATGTCATTTATTACTAGAAGCAGGTGTGGTATCTCTTGAAAGCTTGGGGGTTTTTTTCTGGGTGCTAGGCGTCAGTGTGCTGACATGTCTAGTTTATAGCGATAAAAGTGCTTCTTCATCTCAGTTCACCAACTTTCAGGCTGTTATGGAATCCTGCCAAAGTTTAGTGCACGCTGACAGATTCAATCTATCTCAGAACTAACCTCATTTTAGCCTTATTGCTGTCTGCACCACTAGATTGATGAAATGAAAAAGAGGAAGTCTTCTATAGACTTGCAAACAGAGGAAGATGTCATTTATCACCTCTACTGCTGATTTTTCCACCCAATTCTTACATAACAGTGTAAAAAATTTTCAAGTGCCCTGCACAGCTCTTTTAAAAAAAATTACAGCTGCAGCCAAAAGTTTCCACCATTTACCTAAACTTAGACTGGACAAAATCATTTAAAAAAAAAAAAATCATAATAATTTTCCCAACATTTACAGGAAAGAGCAAATACTGCAAATTTACTATGGAAAATTTGGGAGAGAAATTTAACTTGAGGGTCCTTCACCGCCTCTGTGACTGAAAGGTCACAAACTGCTGATGGTACATCCCTGTAGCAAACCGCATCCTTTACTAACTTCTCTGCAACATGATGTTTAGGACGATGTTCAGAAGACAAAAAGGTTTCTGCTACAACCACACTTCTGATATTCCTGCCTTCCTGTCCTTGCAGTACTGGATATATTACAGACTCACAGAATCACAGGCATTGGAAGGGATCTCTGGAGATCGTCTAGCCCAGCCCCCCTGCCAGAGCAGGGTCACCTAGGGCAGGTTGCACAGGATGGCATCCAGGTGGGTTTTGAATGTCTCCAGAGTCGGAGACTCCACCACCTCTCTCGGCAGCCTCTTCCAGTGCTCTGCCACCCTCAAACGAAAGAAGTTCCTCCTCATGTTCAGACGGAACTTCCTGTGGTCAAGTTTGTGCCCATTACCTCTTGGCCTATCACTGGGCACCACTGAAAAAAGACTGGTCCCATCCTCCTGGCACCCTTCCTTTAACTATTTATAAGCATTGATGAGATCCCCCCTCAGCCTTCTCCAGACTAAAAAGACGCAAGTCCCTCAGCCTTTCCTCATAAGAAAGATATTCCAGCCCCCTAATCATCTTTGTAACCCTCTGCTGTACCCTCTCCAGAAGTTCCCTGTCCTTCTTGAACTGGGGAGCCCAGAACTGGACACAGCACTGCAGGTGTGGCCTCACCAGGGCAGAGTAGAGGGGGAGGATAACGTCCCGCCACCTGCTTGCCACACCTCTCTTGATGCACTCCAGGATACCCTTGGCCTTCTTAGCCACAAGGGTACATTGCTGCCTCATGGTCATCCTGTTGTCCACCAGGACTCCCAGGTCCCTTTCCACAGAGCTGCTTTCCAGCAGGTCAGCCCCTAACCTCTACCGGTGCATGGGGTTATTCCTCCCCAAGGGCAGTACCCTATACTTGCCCTTGTTGAACTTCATGAAGTTTCTCTCTGCCCAACTCTCCAGCCTGTCCAGGTCACGCTGAATGGCAGCACAGCCTTCCGGTGTGTCAGCCACCCCTCCCAGTTTTGTGTCATCAGCAAACCTGCTGATGGTACACTCTATTGCTTCATCCAGGTCATTGATGAGGACTGGACCCAGGACTGACCCCTGGGGAACACCACTTGTCACAGACCTCCAACTAGACCCTGTGCCACTAATCACAACCCTCTGAGCTCTATCTGACAGCCACTTTTCAATCCACCCCACTGTCCATTCATCCAACCCACGCTTCCTAAGCTTGCCTATGAGGATGCTGTGGGAGACAGTGTCAAAAGCCTTGCTGAAGTCATGGTAGACAACATCCACTGCCCTCCCCACATCTATCCATCCAGTCACACCATCGTAAAAGGCTATCAGATTAGTCAGACATGACTTCCCCTTGGTGAATCCATGTTGGCTACTTCTGATAACCTTCTTTTCCTCCAGATGCGTTGAGATGATACCCAGAACAAGCTGTTCCATCATCTTTCCAGGGATGGAGGTGAGGCTGACTGGCCTGTAGTTTCCTGGGTCTTCCTTCTTGCCCTTTTTGAAGACTGGAGTGACATTGGCTTTCCTCCAGTCCTCAGGCACCTCGCCTGTTCTCCAGGACCTGTCAAAGATGATGGAGAGTGGCCCAGAAATAACTTCTGCAAGCTCCCTCAGCACTTGTGGGTGCATCCCGTTTGGCTGTAACATCAAGAGGCAAAAAAGGACACTCACACACCTGAATTGTGTAGCCACAATATAAATCTGATCTTGCTTTGAGATTTTCAAATATTTGGGGGAAAAAAGGAAACAATGGAAAAAAAAGCAGAGAACTCCACCAAACAGTCCACTCCTCTCCCACAACATGTACAGGCAAGTCTTAAATAGTGCCAGAGAAACAATTTCTATTTATATAAAACAGATGTCTATCCACTGAAGAAAAAATGAAACAGCAAGTTGGACTCTTACTTATTGACAGATATCTATTCAGCCTAATATTACTGTAACTCACCTCAACATTGGGTGTGCTTAGGTGACTGATGCATAGTAAATAATCTTGTAAGTACTGTGAGTACTAAGAGAAAAAAAACAGATGTTCTCATGTTATTCAGATTTGAAGGATGTGATTTTTATGAGCAAGAGCCAATTTACAGTAGATTGTAGACATCAAATGAAGAGGTCATGAAGAAGCAATAATGATAGTTTCAAATCTACTTGATTTTGTCTTTAAGCTTTATGCTTTTTTCTTTAATAGCTGAACTGTCAAAAGGAAGAAAAATTAAATGACAAGTGCTGAACTTAGTTGATCATTGTGTAGCTGTCTGTATTTCGACTAAAGTGTTCCATACAGCAAAGAAATTGGATGAAAAAAACAAAAAACAACATCCCTCACCCTTTAATAAATTAATCCAAATTGTACTGCTCTTATGAGAAATGTGTCAGAAGAATGGATGTCCACAAAGACAACTAAGTAAAAGACAACCTCAATGACAAAAATAATATTCTTACACTGCCTAATATGTTCATTGTACAGCCCTGAAGAGACGTAGCAAGTAAACGTGGGAAGAGAAGCTAATACCCACTTTGCCAAAGAACATAACCAGACTGAATATTTGAATCCTCTGGATACTGCCTTGTTCACAAAGGAATCACAACTGATTTTGATGATAAATATGTGTGTAAAATGTCTGATCCATAGGAACCAGGTTAGTTTTTAGTTTAGGATCTTTTAACACAATGGGATGAAAAGAGTTAAATTACTGCAGCACCAAACTCAAGCAGTGTGCTTCAGAAGACAAAATTTAGTGAGGGCTAAATAATGACATCAATGAGACTGATCAAGACAAATTTGATAAATGTAAGGATACTCTAATATGATCCTTAAATATTTCTTTTCTTTTTTATTCTTACATTACAATGGTAAACATATGTCAGTTAAGTTTCCTTAAATACAACAATCACGTAATCATGGGGAAAAGCTAGTAAATTAATCCATTCAAGCAATCTGCAAGACAAAGTATAATTTTCATAAAACTTATTAGACCAACATTTTATCAGAACTACTATTATTCTACTCTTGCAATGACTCAGCTATAAAGTGTAAATAAAAAACTGTGCTCCAAACTTTCTGGACAATGAAATAATTTCAAATCATCAGTTACTGAAAACAACAGAGTATTTTCCAGACTGACATTTTTGCATAGCTCTGAAATGTTTTAGTAATAATTTTTTACTGAACTATTTTCCCTGTAACAGTGAGCTTCAGGTAGACCTATCACAACCAGTAGCACAGAAGGTGTAGAACAAGAAATGAAGTACGGGAGAAGACAAACCTATATAAAAAAAATTACGAGAAGGCGGTAAGGAACTGGGAAAGCCAATTAAATAGAGAAACACTGGTCTGTGTTCAGATGTCTGGATGCTGAGCTTGTCAGACAGTGCAACTGACAGAACAGCCAGGATTTTGGGAAGGGGTATCAATATTAGACTTTGTCTGTTACCTGAAGGTACTGGAAGAGCTGATAGGCACATCTGTGCCAGTTATGTACTATGGCTGAACTGTTGGGCATGTGGAGGCTTTGTTTTCTGAACTGAGATCAACAGATAAAAAGATTCCTAGACCTATATGTCAGGATGCGAGAAAAGGAGAAGGAAGGAGTGAGGATAGGCCATTCTCCTTCTTGACTGAGCTCTACTACAGAAAGTAGTAAGATGACAAGCAGAGATCACTTGATTGTCTGTTCAGCAACCACCCCAGTGTCCCTGTCTTATAAAGTCACGTGTAAACTGTACTAAAAGGAAAAAGAGTAATGAAGACAGCCTCCATTGTCATCCATTAACATATTTTGGATCAGCACTTAAACTCTTCAATCACTATGAAGCTTTATACACCAATTGTACCATTTTGCAAGCGTAGAATTACATATTATGGTGCTGAAGATTGACAATAATTTTTTTGGAGTGTATTCTATGTTTGATTTCCCAGTCAGATTCATGGCAGAGTAAAGGTTGAGCACTCAGTCCCAGGAAATAGTGGGACATGTTTGGAAGTACTGTTTTGACTCTTCCTGTATGTGTTTTTAGCTTAAATTGTGGGTTCTGTGGGTTTTGGTCAAAGTTTAGAACTCCATATGACCTGGAATTTTTTGCCAGAACTGTATGCACCATGAACTAAAACATTACACATTCTTAACACTCTGAAGTAAGTCATGCAGAGTCAAGATCTGTGTATTTATCTGTTACAAAGAGCTCCTTGGCTCTGCCAAAACAAAGCACATAAAATATTCATAGAGCTTGCGGAAAGGGACAGACATCATGATCTTCAGGCCAGCAGACATTTAAATGGACATGGTAGGAGATCAAGACTATCAACCACAAAACCACCCCAAAAAATCAGAAGTCCAAAAACTAACAAAATTCTTTTTTTATTTCAGTGAGAGTTAGTCCCTTACCTAGGAGCTGTGGGTTTAAATATCTATAAGGATGTAGGCCTGACTGATCACTGAAAGAAAGAGGAAGTGAGGCAGATCAGAATTAGAAGGGGTTTCCCCAAACAGAGCTGAGTTCCAGAATAATTAATATCATTACAAAACTGACCCCAGCCCAAGCTAAAAATCCCTGAGACTTGCAAAAAAATGGTAGGAGCTGGAGCTGCTAAGGAACAGATGCAAGCACCCAAAGTCAAGTCCTAGGGAACTAACGCAAACAATATTCTCTCACCAGCCCAGGTTTCAGGTAGCAAATCTACAGCCCAGAAAATCCTTTTCTGTGCCTCTGCACAGTTACCTGTTTTCCCTGAATGCTCAGATTTAAGAGAAGTCTTTGCAGCCTCAGGTTCACAGTTTCAGGTTCAAGCCACTCATGTAACTCAACATTTCCCCCAAAAGAAGGGGTTAAGCCAGAATGATTTATCAATTTAGAAAAGGAAATCTATATCTTTTTGCACAAGCTGCTGGGTAAAATCCATAGGAATAAGTCAGAATTTAGAAGCAAACTGCCTTGCCTTTCACAGGAGTGTCCTCACCCGACAACTGACTGCAGTTCATTAATGTGTTGTGCCTACAGAAAACCTGGTCCAAATTTCCTAACTGTAGATCTCTCATAAAACACAACATTGCTTGTTCCCTACCATTGTTGGAAGTGACTGGGTATGGCTGTGAGAAGAAACACAATGCACGCACATGGCAGGTAAAGAGAGCAATTGCCAGTGTCAGTCCCAGAGTCACACAAATATTCTTTGGGATATGTCTCATTTGTTGCATATGTAAGTAATGGGATAGTTGTAGCCAACCAAAACCTTATTTATTGTTCTTATTAAAGCAGCTTTTGTGTTCACTTGAGGTAATGTGGATTGACCGTGAGTTTTAGGAAGTTTATAATTAATGACTAGTAAGGACAATTTGGGGTTTGGTTTGCACCGGTTTTGCCTTTGCTGTTGGGATTTCAATAGAAATGTTCTGTAAACATTTCCTGTGGTCTTGGACTTTCTAAACTTTGTTCTTTCCTTCTGCTCCCACAGGTTCTTTTTCTGATGGCATTGAAAAGAAAGAGCACTCTGAAGCTTGTGATATGACTTAATTAACTATCTGTTTCAGGGGAAAGAAAAACAGTTTTGGCTAGCCCTACATTGCAGATAAGTAGAGAGAACGGTAAGAGATTCAACAGCTTTTTCAAACAGCTAGTTGCAGCTAAACATCTCTGGTGGCATCCATGTATCTTCTGTTCCCTCTACATCAGTCCACTTTATTTAAGCTGTTCAGAGTTTCCATTCTTAGGTGCCCTGCCTGCCCCATTTCCTTAACAGTCCTAGTTTTACTCTGAGCCAGAGTTGACCAAACAGAGGTTTTCATGGTGCTCTTCTAGTCACTCACCACAGCTCAGCTGTACTCGACCACGTTCCTAAGGGGCATGAGATCCCTGACTTTCCCACACATTTTGCAGACTTCAATGCTTCTTGAGAAAGGAGATTTATTTATTAAACTGCTGACTCTTGTAAATAAAGAAACCTGTATCAAAAGATAATGTCTTTTACACTTAGCTTTTGCAAATCTGCTCTAGCACTGGAATTTTTTTCCCTGTTTACAGCTTCATTTATAAATTCTCTCATACTGTTCCCTCATTCTGAACTGCCCCTTGACACTCTTTTGTATTAAAGACTGCACAGGACAGGCAAGGAAATATTTCTGTTCTCATGGGTTCCTCTGAGTTTCTTTCCTTCATCTTTCACTCTTTGCTTCTGCTTTGATTTAATTCCATTTACATTTCTCTGCCCTTCATCATCATCATCAGCTACACTGTTTCCAATATGCTGAACTCTCCAACCTACCGTGAAAGGTGAGACCAGGCAATGGAGGTTTCACCATCCATTAAAATTCTACCTAGAGCTTTAATTTTCTTGCTACAGGGTGACATCATCATATGGAAAATGGAGAGGTGGAAGCTATCCCATCTCCAAAATGGATTCTTTCCATGTTCTCTGAGGCCATTTACTAAATGGTAATGCCAGCAAGAACCAGATTGGGAGTTCTTCTAGAAATTTATCCACAGTAAGATATAACGTGATTCCTACAAATCACATGCAAATGACTATTTCTGATATATGACTGTTTCTACAGATAGTACAAGACAGATTTTCTTCAAGACTGCAGAAGTCATCATTGGCTTTAGGGTGAGGCTAGAGAGGAGAGCAGGAGAAAGTAAGTAGGTAATTCCCAGATCTGAAAGGTTCCTGGTGCGCATAGCCATCTACATAGGTGTTATGTGCACCCTGACCTACGCCCAGTCTTTTGGGACCTGGATCATGCTGCCTACTGGCAGGAAAACAGCATCAGGAACACCTACCTGAAAAAGTTAATGCTGGGGCCAGATGCAAAAACAGCACAGAGGAGCCAGTGCCCAGTGACATGACCCTTCTTCTGCCACACCACTTAGACTGTACGTATGGCTCCAGACAGCACTAATGTATGTGCAAGGAAGGAGAGAGAGCAGAAAGCCTGCACACAGAGCACCCCTGCACACCTTTTCCAGTTAACACAGGACAGTGTCATATCAGTGTCCTCAGTGATCTGAAGCAGAGGGAAGACATATTCTCAACATGCTTTGCTTCTCTTCTTTGAGCTACCTCAGGGAAGACCTGTGGATGATCTGGGGAGAAAAGGAACATACCCTGTCCCATTTTCAGAAGAAAAAAATATGTGGCTAACAGAGGAACTGTCTCTGAAAAACCTGAAACATTTCTATGGAGTGGAGAAAAAAGGCTGGAATGGACCTGAGGCAAGGACTGGATGATGGCTCAACTTAAATCTCCAGCAACTTTCTGTCCCAGTATCCAAGCCTCTCTAGTCAATGGGCATCAGTCTCAAAGCCTTGCCTGCACAGTGTGTAGCTACAGCCATATAAGTGGTTCCAAACACAACAGAAACATAGAGACTGCCATAGAAGATCAGAGAGTGCACTTAGTCCGGGGACTTGCCAGTGGCTGGATCCTTCAGAGGACAGAAAAGGGGTCCTGCCAAAGTTTGTATACAATATGTGCAAAAATCAGAGAGTCTTCTATCAGACATCTGCCTGCTGTGCTGGGGAGCTTCTAATCTTTGCTAGATAGTTAGGGAGAGAATCATGAGTTTAAATATCTTTCCAAGATGTTATCACTGCAAATCTGGATATTCTACTCTCCCATGTATATAGTCAGTTTCCCTATATCACTAAAGATCAGACATTACATTTATTATAGCCTTTCAGTTTGGTTTTGCAATTCTTCTGCACACAGTGTTGTGTTTGCTTGGAGTTTAATATCATCTGTAAATTTAATATATCTTCTCCTTATCCTGTCCTCTGGGAAGCTGTTAAAATAAAAATGTAAGATTTATTACTGACTCCTGCATTTTTGGCTGTTGAAAGCAATAGTTCTACAATATCATAATGGTTTTGACCAGTATAAACCAACACCTACAACCACTTCTCTCCTAGGAGTATGACTTTCAGTGATGGCGTTTTCTGCAAGGATAGCATTCAAGATTTTTTAGATTATTTGCAGAGCTTCAAAACAATAAAATTACATGACACACTCTGAACTGCTTATTCAATATAGTAAGAGACAGAAATGTTAGCCAAAGAAAAGAAAACAGGTCAGAAAACTTTGTCTGGCTAATATGTTAAGAATTATGTTGAAAAATAACATGACCCAGGATAATACAAAGACTAATAGAAAAGCAAAATGTTCTCAAAGCAGTTTTGTCTTTCTGCTCCCCTTGGGAAGGCTGCAACCAAGGTTACTACCTCTTGTTCAGTTTCTAACTTGTGAAAAAAGCACCTCCTAGCCTAGACATCTGAAGACCCTAAGTCCAGTGTTGATATGCCAGCATCTTTTAAGCATAGTTGTCTTCCCCAGACCTCCATTTGTCCACACACTCCAGATTTACAGGGAAACTTAATAGCAAATTAATAAGCAAATTTTGTCTTGCATTAGGAAAAGTGCCTCTCAATATTTTCCTGCATACCGTTTGATCACCTGGCTTCTCGCTAGTAAAGAGACTATCCTCCTACTGTCACCACCAGTCATTTAAGTTTTGCTTCTATTCCTGCTCTCTTCATTTTTTCAGAGTCCTGCTAAGACAATTTCTTAAAACCTCAGACTTCTTTCTCAGGGTTCCTGTCCTTGCAGCCAAAGTACTGCTTTGTCATTCAATTATTTCTCTGAAGAACTCAGACTTGAAAAAATGCTTCAGTAGAAAAAAAAGTAAAATAATTCAGCTGAACTTCCATGCAAATAAATGATCATGAAGAATTAAAGCCACTTCGCTGCCAGTGCTATGTTACTTTCTCTGAGAATTGTGCTGTAAGGTAAGGTAAGAGAGAAGACAGATAAGCTCTTGCATGCGCTGATAAGAGAGAAATTGCAACACTAAGTGTATTTCATGTTATGGATGTACATATAGGCATTTCCTCAGTTGTCACAAAGTTGAAATTCATTGGTGCTGTGTGTAAGACACTGGATAGCACTAACAAGTATTATCTAGGAAAATGTTCACTGGATTTTCATTTGAAAATCGGTGTTATCCACCAGGATAGGACATCAGTATGAAAATACAAAGGTTACAAGTAAAATAAATATGCACAGGTATGCTTTCCATTCACAGTGAGACCCTTTTATATTATATTGGCCATGTGTAAGAGGTTTAGTGCACACATGGTTTACCCAATATTTTCCTCAACGCTGCATGTCAATGTCATACACTGGAGGATAAATGAGATTTGGACACTATTTTATGCATTAGAGGCCAGGATCCCATGAAAAGCTAGTTGATAGAAGTAATAAATCTGTCTAAAAGAGGAGACAGAGTCTGCTCAACTCAGATCAATAGTCTGCCATTGATTTCAATAGGAACAGACTGAAAACATTTTGTGCAGCAGATTATCTTCTTGATCAGCCCTAACACAGCTTCTGCCTGGTCTTGGCTTTCATTAAATTAATGGCAAGAACTCAGCTGGGAGGAAATGCAAAGCCTCAGGTTGATGATCAATTCAGCAGGAACTTACGAAAATAAAATGGTCCCTATCTAAAAGCAGTAGGGTATTGGTTTGTAAATCTGTCTCTCACCAGGTGATATTCTATCCTCTTGGATAATGCTTGCTGTGTCTTGTGCCCTTTGCATTAAAGTTCCCAGACACACATCCGCATAGCCCTCCTTTCGGTGTATTTTAAAAGCTTAATTAACAGTGTTTTCCTGCAGTGCCTTCTTTAATAAAACTATCAGAATCCCTACCCCCCTCCAAAAAATGTTAATACTTTATACTTTATCACGTTTCTATTATTGGCATAGGTCAACCTGTTGCCTTAGTGATGGAGAATCTGGGTTTTGCCATAAATATCATTTCGCTTTCCAGGGAAAGAAGGTAAATGCATGAGTAAATAGCCTCCTAATTCCACCTTTCATCTAAACTTACATCTTTAAAATAGAAGCAATTAGAAGTGAAGTTCAAAGTATTCTGAAGATATCTATTTTTCTTAATCTGTCCACATAAAGAACATGCTATTAGGATGTGAAGAAAACCAGTATTAATTCAAATTAATTCTGTCAATGGCTATCTACCTCTTCAAATGAGATTTCATAGCTTCAGTAAGAGAGATACACTACTGAGCAATCAGGTTTGACTCCAAGCCCCTGCTCATCTTCTTCCTCTTACCCCAAATACAGCAAATCTACAAAGCCAGAAGTCACAGGCAGAGTTATTTTTAGGACAGTCACGTGACTGGAATTTGGAGAAAAAATAGCACAGTTATTGAACATCTTTACTGTGAATGCATCATGGGAGAGAACCATATAACAGCTCTCTTTCTGTGGCAGAGTTGAGAAAATGCATGAACCAAATTTAATACATAACATGACCAAGCTTGAGAATGACTTGCTGTAAAACTCCTGAAATTCCATTACATTTCTTGTTTTAAAACAACAATGACAGTAATATATAAGAAAGCATGCTGTAGGGAAAAAATATGTCTACTTTTAAATACAACCATCAAATTTTCAATTGTCACTCCTTTATTTTAACACAATCTTTTAGATCACAGAGGAATGAAAACCGAGAAACACTAAACTGTCAGTATCTCAGGAAACAGATAAAAATTACAGTAGACTGATCACTGTAAAATAAGTGATAAGAGGAGACAACCCCACACTCCTTTGCTTTGTAGACACAGTGAGGTCAACGCATATCAGACTCTATAAATCAAAATTACAGGGGCTTGCCCCATGCTATTTTATGCTATACTTTTTATTCATCACACAAAACATTAAAAGCATAACTGTTTGTTTTATAAATCCAAGCATAGGTCTGAATTCTTAAATAAGGATGTGGAAAGTTTTTCCAAATCACGAACTCTTCAACCCTGCAAAAATCAACGATGCGTAAGAGTCAAATAAAATCACTGCTGGAAACTAACTCGCATTTTTGTCCTAGATAGTCTACAGATTTATACTGCAATGGTTATAAGCCAATTGGTTACATGAGGAAAAGCGGGGAAAAAACACGGACAAACGTAAGAAAGAATCAATTGTTCTGTCCATTCTGGCTTATTCCTATCGAGCTTTCAGATACACAAATTCTTAGTGCTCCTTAAAGAATTGAAATCTCTAAAAAATCCTCTTTTTCTCTTTTCTCTACTCCCTTGGTTGTTCTAAGCGAGAAAAGATGGAAGTAATTCAAACTGGCAGCTGCAGGCAAATTTGGTGGTAAAAATAGGAACTAAGAGCTTGGAGCTGTTTCACAAGATCATTTTTCTAGCAGTGAGGTTTCTGTTTAGACAGAGAAAACTAGAGCTTTTAATTCTCTAGATGAGTTCTGGAAGTAATAATTCTAACAAGTGAGGTTGTTCATAAAGGCTATACGATGTCCAGCACCATTACAAAATCTCTTTGTCTTACAACACCCAGTACTTGGAAAACATACAAATTAATCCATTGGCTCCTAGTCCAAAGGCTGGCCTTTTGGTTTTCTCCTGCCCAGGAGGAGAAATTAGAACAGACGAGAACTCAGTAGTGGAGCCAGTTGAAACGTTCCAAAAATTCAACACATTAGTGAAAAAAAGTTCTGTTTTGTGAACATTTTTTGATCATCTCTGCTGAGCAGAAGGGGCAGGACACTGGGGATAATCCCATGGCACTCATCTAACTCGGCAAAAACCACCAAGACCCAGAAGACATTCACTGAAATGGGCCTTTTGTACATGGCACACTAAGCAACAGACTTGGGGCAGCAGAAGTATGAATGCATTCCTGGGCGTGCACCAAAGAGCTCCAAGGACAGGGTAACTGCAAAGCATAAGCAGAAGGCCACATACAGGCACAGACTTATATACGCTGGCATTGCACATGCAGCGGTTTGTGAACAGCTGGATGCTTTTGTTCTGTGTGATACAGGGGCAGCTGCGTGGTGGGCAGAGGAAATAGGGAGCCTTTGTCCCCCACTGTCCCCTCCTTACTTAGGGACAAGGCTGAGCAACGGGGCTCTCCGCCAGCTCCCGAATTGCTGCCCTTGGGGCAGAGTCATCAGCAGAAGAAAAGGAGATCTATTTAGAGAGCAAGTAGAGGGATGAGTTGACCCTTGCTTTTCCCTGCCATGTGACAACCATACAGCCCGGGGGTGGCTGCGCTTCTTGCAGGAGGTGCAAGGTGACCGCTTGCCCTGTCACTTAGTGGAGCACAGCCCTCTCTCAGCCCTCCCTGAGCTCCCGGTTCAGCATAGCTGGGCTGCGGGTGGTGTTTCAGGTAGAGAGGGAGTTTTTAGGGTACCTCCAGTGCACGGAAATCTTCAGTGAACACATTGAGAACCAGAATATTGTGATGCCAAATACTGCAAGGAAGCGTCCTCATGCCACTGTGCAACTGTTCCCTTTTAGGGCAATGCCCAAGGGAAACAATCCCACCTTTAAATGATTGCATGCCTATTGCATTTGATTATAATAAAGATATTTTTATGCTGGTAGAACTGTTATTAGGGGAGCCCGATAACACGTAGTACCAAACCTTTTTTCATTTCTGAGGAATAAAAAGCTAAAGCCAATTATGTGTCTGCCACAAAATGGATAAAGAAAATGAATCTCAGTAGACAGAGCAGGTGAAGACAGGGTAGATAGGCATTATCAATCCAGAGATCTGAGGAACTCTGGGTACTAAATAAAAAATAAGGCTGAAGCTGGAAAAAAGGTGTGTATATCTAATAGAATTCATTCAGACACAGGGTTTGGGGATTCAGTATAGAAAAGGCATGTAATTAATTACACTTTAATCCTTGACCTATTTTATGTCAGTAAACCACAAATACTTATGTTCATGCTAAGCCTAGAAGTAAAAGTAATGCTGTGTCAGCTTTCAGGGTGAAAAACACTACATTTTTGTTGCCTTCACAAAAGTGTCTCTAATTACCTCCTGAGGCTGAAGCCGATAGGAAGGTTAAACTGTGATCTGTACTTATTATTCATTATTCAGACTTCTCTGAATTAGAAATGCATAACGTTTACACCAAAAAAATCCAACCATCTCCAGGCCTATTTACAAAGTAATTCAGCATTTCCTCCAGTCCTGCCTTGAGGTTTCCCTGGTGCAGAAACCTGAAAGATGGAACTGCTGCGGAACAATCTGACTTAAGACCAAAGAAATGTCACTTTAGATATTAATCCTGAAGTCATAGAGCAGAGCACAACAAAATGGTTTAATAGGTCTTTAAGCAAGTCTGCTAGCTAATGGAGGTAACTAAACCCCTAAGAGGCTGAACAACACTCCAGTTCAGGCCAGCTGTGTCTCAGAACAAGACAGTGTGCCTACTTTTGCTCTCCTTTGTGTCATCTTGAACAAAATATTGCAAAGGGTGTATCCCCCACCCCAGTAAAATAATTAACTTTATCCATCGTTCATGGCTTATTTTGATTACCAACCAGCTGCACTAGAGAAATCACAATACCCACCCAGCCACGTGTCAGAAACGGTAAGGTATTTTGTGCCTTATGAACAGAGAATAGAGTACAGTCAGCTCAGCACAAGCCTGCCTGTAACAGAAAACAAGGAGAGCAATATTTCCATTAATGCTCTGATAAAACTAGAAACAGTTGGGAATAGTGGACATTCTTATCTTGTCCCTGATTTGCTACTGTCTAACAGTGCTGTATCTATTATCTTCTATAATCTGTGAACTATCTTATTTTAAATTTGCTGCAATATAATTACCTCTCGGTTTTCAAGGAAAATTTGGACCCACTGTTACTTCTTTTTTGCCATCTTCCTGAAACCAAGAGAAGACTGTTAATAATAAATATATAATAATGATATGCTGATGGAACTTTGGGATATTGAGGAATGCATCATGACAGAAAGGACAACAACTAAAATTTAAACAGTTCTAAAATTCAGTTGTCCTTATCTACCCTAAGATGTATCACCAGGTTAAGTAAAACGTGTCAGTTAACACCACTTCTAATATAAGGTTTTAGCTATTTGGACATACTACTAACATTAAGTCTTCTAAAGTTATCATGTAATATTTTGCCAGACAAATTTACATTTTGCAGGACTTTTTTTTTCCTATCACTTCCACAGTGCTGTACCTCTACATACACACATCCAGCATAAAACTGTAAACTTAAGAATGACAATATTTCTAAGGATAGAAAAAAATATTTTATAGAGAATCAATGAATGTCAAGGGTCAAGTCTTGGTGGGTTTTATATTTCAAAACTCTTTTAAGAAGTTTGTCACTAAAAAAAGAAATTTTCACCTTTTTCTTTAAAGATTTGTTCATACAATACGGTTCACAAAGACTTGTTCGTTATGTCGGTTGCAGAACTCAGACTGAGTTTAGCAGGAATCTTGCAATCTAAGCAGCACATTACTTTCTGAAAATGTGGAAAAAGCAATGAATTTGCAATAAAAAATGCAAACATTTGTAAATAAAATGTGATAACAAAGTACATTTAAATAAAAAAAAAATTCTATACTCCTGTGACCACTATAAAGTTTATAATTCACAAGAAATTAGAATTTTAAATGGATAGATGAAACAATAACCAAAGCCTTTTTTCAGTGGTTCAAAGCCACATTTTCATTTTAACACATATGTTTCCTACTCATTTCTTGGTACACATTCCATATAAACACATTTGTTTGAGGTGTATAGTAAACAAACTTCAAATGATGCCTAAAGCAGGAATACTGGATCTGTCACTTTAGGTAACTCTTACAAATTTAACAAAAAAGTTATTTTAGCTCCTGCTCTGACAGTTTTCACATCAGTCTTAAAAGCAAAAGGAGAGAGGGGGAGAGAGAGAGAGAGCAGAAAAGACAGAAGACAAGGAGACAGCAAACATTTTGCAGGTTTTTTGAGGAGAGTACACTACACAAGCAAGTGTACAACAGGAAATAAGACAGAGTCCCACCCTGGTGTATGGGGCAGGGGGGGAGTTTACCCACAGGCATAGACTCTCAAAGCCAAGCCCAGAAATCCTGAGTCCTGGCAACAGCACTCTTGTGACTGCTGCTAGCATCTCTGCCCTCCAGCACCTTCCTTACAAGCTAATATATTAGCCCCCTTGTCACATGCATTTGCTTATTTTCTGGATAAAATTAACTAAGTTTGTACCAGGTGCCGTTTTAAAAGCAGATCTGGAAATAGAAGTTGGTTGCTCTTCAGTGTAACAGCTAACTCACAAGTTTGTCTTGTGGCTTTTCAGGCAAGAACAAATGAAACTACAAATAAGGTAAATCAGCAGCCCACAAGCCTACTATGCCTCCCTGTCACCTTGACCACACACAGGAGTTTTACAGGCTGGATACCGCATCCTTTTGAAGGGATCCAGACCTTCAGTTGAAATCACAAAAATTCCCTCTCTCAAATGCTGAAGTCTGAGAATCATTCCCTGCTGGAAACTCAAATAGGTAAAAACTCTCCACAAACTCCATCTTCTAATCGTTTTTCAAAATAGGATGTGCAACCCTGACTTTGAAGGTCAGGTGTTGGAATTAAAAAGGGGAATGCATGGCCTATGATTTATCTCAGAAAGGAGGAGCTTCTAAGACAAAACTGGAGCAGTGAGGGCATGCCATACACTGGATCGAGGACAGACCATGCATTTAATGGTGGCAGTTAAGCATTGCTGTTCCCAGCTGTCTATGTCATTGCCCAAGGTTAAAAAAAACAACAGCAGAAAGTGATTGTGTCTAT
This sequence comes from Burhinus oedicnemus, assembly GCA_008921705.1. Taxonomy (NCBI): domain Eukaryota; kingdom Metazoa; phylum Chordata; class Aves; order Charadriiformes; family Burhinidae; genus Burhinus; species Burhinus oedicnemus. Next base: position 205,165 of record VFFE01009068.1, on the reverse strand, counting down.
GCTTCTGTCACTCCTGGATCTTTGCTTAAGCCACCTGTGAAGGTGAGTTGCTCTAAAATGACAGTTATAAACTGGAGCATGGAAAGTGTAAATACAGATTGCTTTCTGCTGAGTGTGTGTCAGGAGCTGGTGATGCCCCAGCACAGGGGCAGGGTGCCAGTTCCAAGCAGCAATGTCTGAAATGGGCACTATAGTTTTTACCTGTGGGTATACCCTGTCAGAACCCTGTGATTTTCTAAAAGACTGGGGATTGGCTCAATTCTTTGCATTTAACTTAGGAAAAAAAACTTACTTAATTTAGGCTTTAGTAAAATATAAGGTTAAACAAGTGTGACCAAACTGGTTATTGTTTCAATATTTTCTCCATAATGTTTTGCTCTAACTGCTGAGAAAAACACACCGCTCAGGGGCAAGGGTTTAACATTGATCCCTAGAGAAATTACTTTCCTTGGGATGTTCCTAATGATCTGTTGACTCCTTTACCAATACACCAGCAGATGGAAGATAAACCAGTTTGACAGGGATTAAATGTCATTTCTGCCGCCCAACAGGGACTTCAGTATGAACTGAGTCCTCATTCTCATGTTCACATTGAAATCTCATCTTTGCAACTGCTTCAAGGAAGGGTCTTCTGGGAGTTGGTTTGCAGTGTTTTTTGGGGGTTTTCTTTTTTTCGTGGGGGGAGGAGGTAAGGGGAAGCGGGTAGGGGTGATCACAGCCTGTTTTCTTCAGCTTCTGGGGACTGAAATTACCAACCAGGAGAGGAACTAGAAGAGGAAGTAGGCAGAGGAACTTGGAGGAGGTGATGGCGGTCATAATAAGGACAGCAGAGGGAAGGAAGGCAGGGTCAGGAAGAAAGTCCTACGGTACAAAGGCTGTGAGGAATCAGCCAAAAGCAGAAAAACAACATAAATTATCCACATTGAATGATTTGGCTGCTCTCGGCTGAAGATATTAAGTCATGATTTTCAGAAAATGACAATGATAAGTATCTTGTTGCAGAGATGCACAAAATCTGTATCAGTGTTGGGAATAATTCTACCAGCCACTTTGCAGTGATTGAAACACTACTTACAGTTACATATCACCCCCACAATGCAGAAGAGATGATATAATTTGATTTCACAGAAACACTTCATCTGAGGACTAGAAACATACGACTACAGCTGAAGATGTGCAATGTATTTCTAACCAACCTTCTAACTAAAACCAAATTACACAGCTCTAAAATCTATTTACACAAAAGGAGCAACAGTAACAATAGTGAGTAATTGGCTAATCATGATGAAGATGATGTCACTGGGAATAAAGAAAAGGTTTAGGCATATATTATTTATTATCCCATTTACAAATAGTTTATGAATAGCTAAGAGATTCTTAATAGCAGTCCTAAGCATGTCAAAGACATTGATAGCATGTGCTATAGTTGGTTATAAGCAATGCATTTTTATAAATTATGCATGGATTTCTAGGACTCTCTAATGGCATTTTATTAAAATTCTTCTGGGTCTATTATTGACTTATTCCACATAATTTATAAAACCTTAATGCAAAGTTTGATAAATGTTTATTTTGACTTTTTGGTTACAGTCTTTATTCTGCATTTCATGGTTAAATCAATGGGTGAAGAAAATTAATAGAAATTACTATTGCAGAAAAGTACATTTTACCCAGCATCATTTTTCAAGAAAAGTACCTGTGTTATGTGAAAATGTTGACTTTTTATAAAGACTGGAAATCAAGATTAAAATTACTTCATATTCAGATTGCAAGGTGCTTTATGCTACCAATTTACTTTATCAGTTTACTTTATGTGCCAAATTCTCTGGTCGGCCACCTTCTCTGTTGATGCACTACAGGCAGAGATAGCTGTAAAACGTACCACTCTTTTGAGACAGGAAAAATACTGAATCTGAAATGGTGCCATAGGAATGGATGTTCTTGTGCCTTTAATTATCATTTTCCATTACAGGCTTGGATCTGTTTCCAGACTGATCATTTATAATACACCTGTTTCTTACCTTCATAGTTTCACTAGATCTCCAACAATTGTACATGACCTAAAATCTGATCCTTTACCTCTACATATGTTGCAAAGGGATGATTTAAAACATCCTGAAACTTCATCTCTGTTTCCCACAGGTCCTTATTATACATGTAGTTGTCTCCCTCCCATGTACTGTCTCTGGCACTGAATATGTAAAGTTATTGTGCCCTTTAAACAATGAATTGGTGACCTACTGTGAAGAAAATAAGAATCACTGTTTAAGCATTACCTCACTTGAAATAAAAGCTTTCCATTTGCTTTTGGATATTCTGAAAATTTCAACAAAGAAAATATTAAGAACTCTTCCAGTCACTGTGGAGGAATGATCCTTTATTCCTCCTCCCTGTCACCTTCCTTCCCACAGAGTCTCTTGCTAGATATCTGCATGGCCATTTTGCACTTCCACTGTCCTAAGGTATTTGAGGGGACACAAGGGTTGACCTCATCCTTCTGTTGGTTGTGCTCTGCTGAACTCCACCAGGGTGAAAATTAGCAGTTAAACACCTTTACCAAATTCTAACAATGTTATTCCCTCTCCCAGGATCAAAGGAGCCAACCTCATTGAAGGTAAAATATAAAACAGGGAAAATTTTTTAATTTCTTAGCCATTTCTTTCCTTTCTGTACACTAGAGGACTGGATTCCTGCCATATAGCAGCACCAAATATCTCTCTTTCAGGATACCAATACATTTCTCTTCTGTGGAAAAGACCTCAGAATAGGCAGGACTAGTATAGCACTTCCAAGTGAAAGGTTTTTGATGTTTCCCTAATCCAACTATTTCAGATGAAAACGTGTGTAGAAAAGCCCAAATGCCTCCCAGCTGCCCTTAAAATGACCAGCCAAGTCATTGTGTAGCTGTGCAATCACCGTTTCAGTCTAAACAAGCCACCTCCAAAGTGCTAGATCAGGAATTCCTTTCCAAAGGTGCAGTCTAACAAATGTGCCGGGCAAGTCTGGTGCAGTCAGTTATCAGTTATCAACTATTTGGCAACTCACTGTTTACACAGTATAGTCTAGTTTCTGCTTGGAGACAATACCTACTGTAGTCAGACTATGTACTCTGTAAATAGAAACAAAATTCCCCAAGAGGATTGAGACAGCACCAACACTTTGCTTTTAATTATTTGACTAAATTAACCAGTTCCTACTGTCTGGGGTTTGATTTTTTTTATACCGATCTCCTTAATAATTCAGTCTTCCTCACACAGGTCATGCACAAACTAGTTGTATAAAGTGAAATAATGCCTTAAGACTAACAATTGATCAGGTATCATGCAGAGTGTTATCACCTGGCAGTCTGGTAGTTTCATTAATCTACAGAGTACACAGGTTTTTATTACCTTTGCTTCTTGGAGTTTCCTTCCAAAAGCTTGTTAGGCCTATGAGCATGGCATACCTGAGGTCTAACCCATTTACAGCTGATGAAATAGCATTCCCTGTTTTCCAGGTTTCTTTTCTTTGTGGGTAAACAACTGATTTTAGCCTATTCTGGTGAGTAACTCCATAAACATATTCCTGCTCTTGTACTAAGACCCTCTTTTCTGAAGATAATCCAGCCTCTCCTCTACTGAACATAGCCCATGAGTTTTACATAAAAGCATCTTATCTTTCAAAGTGGCTCAACTATATCTCAAGATATTTTGCTGCGTATCTAGGAAAAAACGGGCCAAGTGATAGGACTGTTAACTGCCTGAGTAACTCTGAAAAAGAACTCAACCGTCTAGGTCATTCAAGCCAAGGAAATGAGACCTATGGGAGTTTTCAAGTATTCCTGGGAGTCTGTTTCGGTTTATTTCAATGAGGGATTAAAGAGCCTACTTGTATCTTTCTGCCTCTAAGTATTTTGCAAATCTGGCCACTAAGCTGTGCAGCCTAAGATCCTTAATATTTTTGTTCCAGAGCCATAATTCACCTCTAAGCCTTGAACTAGTTGATCTCTATTGCCATGAGTTTCTCACCACATAATGACGTATAGAACATCATTAAAAAAAATCAGCTCACTTAAAGCAATATGATGTTCTCATTGCTGTACCTCAACCCTCACTTGCAACAACTTCTTACTGATAACACTGGAGAATCTTTCTTTCTTTTATCTTGAAAAATATTAGGAATGAAAACCGACAGGGCTTAGTTTTATTTGCAAGGGATAAATAAAACTCTGCAAAAACAAAGTTGAGAACACCCTCCCAACCATGTTTTCCTTTATGTTTGCAAAGCATACAGTGAGCTTTCTAACCGTATGAGGTGACCATGGGACACTGCAGGAGACTGAAGTGATTACTTGAAAAAAAGAGAAAAATTATTTTATTTTTGCTATGTGTTAATGTTTTGTTTATAGCATGCACTTAGTCATTTGAATACTGAAGAAGTAATAACACAGCGTAGAGTCAGAAGAGCCAGAATGCATTTCTGGAGTTTATTTGTAGCATACGGTGAAAGTTCACAGTCTAGCTCAGAACAGCCATTTAGCTATTTCCGATTGTTAAATATTGGCTTGTCCCTGCCTGTTCGATAATAAGGTAGGTTACACCCTGCAAGGGTTGAAAAAAGTCCCTCTCCATACTTCTGTTGTGTCATTGCAGGGGATAATGGGAAGCCCCCTGGGTTTTTTTTAATCTTCCTCTAACTAAAAATACCTTAAACCAAACTAATACTTGCAGAGAGCTTTATAAAGCTATCTCAAAAATGAGGCTTTTCTTGGTTGGTTACTGATGATATTTTGCTTAGCAGACTGTTTTCACTTTTTCCTCCACTTGTTTGAACTAAATTACATTAAAAGGTCTTTATTACAACCAAACCATCAGAAACACTTACTTACTCCTAAACTTACTCTGAAACTTTTTTAAGTTAATGTATATATTCCAATTAAACTCAGACTTTGGCATAGGCCGCACCAGTTCTTATTTCATAAGCATACGCTTTTAAAAATCGGTGCTTAAAACAATTCTATCCAGAGAAATCCTCTGGGCCTGAGATGATATCTTACAGAGTTGTTCCTCCCACCTACGCGCTTCTCCTCACTCTTGATATCATGACCAGATTCATCATTACACATAAGCCCTCAGGCAAAGAACTGGTATTCAGCTTTGAATAAAATCTAAGTTCTCCAGCAAGGCTCCAGACCTCTCACCTAAGATCTATTTTAGTAAATTACTCTCTACACAAATAATTCAGTGAGCATTCCTTATGACTTCTGCCACTAATGGCAAACCATGCATCACTCACAGGTGCATATTGATACAGTTACACAGAAGTGGAATGGCATCTCTAGAAACCAGCAAATCATTAGGCTTTATTTTACTTTCCCTCTGTAGTTTGAAAGTATGACATTGTCTGCAGTGTAAAAGAATAACTATTTTAACCACGTCCACCTTTAGAAGACATTGGAGATGGCAGGGAGACATTTAAGTAACGGGGCAGTTTAGAATTATGAGATCAAAAGCAATTAAAGGAGTTTTAGCTCAAATGGCCTTCAGTGAAATGGTTAACTGTGTTCATATTGGCAAATTTTAACGCTATTCAATCTCTGGATGGGCACCGAGCACTTAACACATCTCTTAGTCATTATTTCAGTTGTATGGTGTAGACTGAAGCATTAGTAAAACATCAATCCTCAGCTGATTCATGGCTGGTACTTTTGTAGCCACATAAGGAGGAAAAATTATGCAAAACTGTGGACATTTATAACCTGGATCACAGTTCTATGGAAACGGTAAAGGATGCAAGATACTCCACAGGCATGGTACCAAAGGATGTAAATGCCTCTGATCTTACTGTGACTAGCACCATCACATGCAGCAACACTCTGTTTCTCTGTAACACACCATAAGGCTCAATTCCAGGACCATAAGCTCAGTACTGACCAGCACACATTACTGCATTACACCAGCAGGGATTTTCTTTATTTGCTCCCAGCTGCTTTTCCCTATTAGCCCTGTTGCTCTGCTTTGTTAGGTCTGCGTACCTGTCAAGTTCCTATCTCTGCTAACTCTCTTAGTAAGGATAAGACTGGGAGATTTTCGTGATTCCCAGCCTTTGAAACGCAACATGTAGGAGGTGTGAGGAGAAGAAAGAGTAGAGAGCTAAATTAGCACAGAATGAGGAAAATTGTGACCAAAAAAAAAGGCCAGGGAACAAAAAACCAACCAAACAAAAACTATGTATACTCATGATTCCTTTTCATTTAGAAGCTTAGTGTTTTTTTCCAGATGATGGATTGCTCCAATTTAGAAGATGCACAAATTCAACCCAGTGACCTTTAGCAATATGTTCAAGGCCCTTCAAACGATACTGAAATCCTGCTCTTCCCTTCATTGTCCATTTGATGGACATCTAGATCACATCTTAACAGAACAGCTAGACAAAGAAATGTTTAACTATTTTATATCTTTTATACAATTTTGAAAACAAAAAATACCAAACCACATGGATAGGCCTGATCCCAAACCTGGGCTACAGCTATTTAAACATTCAGAGGAGCTGGACCCAGGACTTTGTGTCTGCCTTACTATAGTAAAGGCGTCAGCTTTGAAAAACACATTTGAAGAATTCAAAATAGATTTAATTCATGGTTATGTAACTAAATTATTTTACCTTTAATTACGCAGTAAAATTTTGTCATGAAGAATTCTAATTCTTGTTCGGAAGTTTTGCATTTTGACAGCTTGTGTCACCTGATTTGCACAGAAGAAAAAGGGGAATCGTAAGCAAGCAAGTTCACTAGCCTGTTTTTGCTAGAGAGCTAAGCAGGTATTTAATAGCTTTGATTTTTATGTTATATTCATTTAATTTTACTGTGAATTTGTTCATATCACTAATGTCCCTAACAGGCATAATCTAGTTACCTCGTCATGATTAATTTGCAAATCCAGGAAAAAAATTAAAATTTTCACCTTTTAAATCAGAATCATAAATATTAAATATGAAGTTAAAAAAATCTTTATCAGATGAAAGTCAAGACTCTAAAGATCAATAATCAAGGAAGAAATGGGCAAGTCAAGAAATATGCCAAAGTCTGAGCAGAAGTTAAGGCCTACACTGCATAGAAGGCCACCCAAACCCGTTTTCAACCACCCCTCATGAGGCAACAGGTTGAAACAGTCCTTAAAGTCGTACAAAAAAACCCCAAGACATTACCTGGGAATCAGAAGGGAAAGTCATTATATGATCCAAAGCCATAGTGACAGACGCTATTTAACACTGCTTGCTTTCCCTCATAAAACATAGACTGAAAAGTTGTGAGCAAAATATCTCTGTCAAGAATGAAACACTGATTATTGTCAATAAATTAGAATGCTGCCCAAGCACTGCCTATGTTGCCTACATAGCCTGTGTATAACACATTGCCATTTCTTTTCTGCCCATGTGCATTCTTTGGCCTACAAACCTCTTTTTTTCACTGTGTTTGACAGTGATCTTCAAAGGACTCCAGTTTCTCAACAACATGTATGAAGGGATTTGACCTCCTGGGATAAACCACAGCAAAATAAACAAAAAAGCAGAAGCTGAACTTTGAAATTATCAACATTCAAGCACGACCATGAAGCCAAACACTGTTAGCCCTCAGTAATGTCCATAAAGGATTACAGACAGTTACACCCAGAAAGGAATGAAATAAAGGTAATAGTTTTCTAACCCTGATAAAAGAGAGACCTATCAATTAAGAAAAGTCCAGGACAGGTTGCTCAAAACTAGCAACCTTAGTTTCAGAGGCCGCAATCAGAATTTCTGCAGGTATAGAGTGATATAGTACTTTAGAGGCATTGAAATGTTTGGGTTATGATTTTGTATTCACTTGCTCTTTTGAAATCTCATTAACAATGCTGAATGACTATCAGACAAATGTGCAAGCTTCTCCTGTATGTTCTCTTGCTGTTTCATTAAAGCAATTTTGTATATGGTTCTTAACTTCCATGGCAATTTGAAAATGTTTTTTATAATCAAGCTTTTTATATGAGGACTGAGTTTTAAATTTTGAGCCCTAAGTTACCACACTTGCAATCCCATCTAATAAAGACAGGCAACACGATGTGATTTATTCAGTCCACCTTTGACCGTACACTTTAATTTGAAATTGACTTCCAAAGCCTGCTTTTAGACATCCCACAAGCAAAAAAAGTAACTGCCCCTCAGAAACAGAATATTTTCAAGTTATGGCTCAGCAACTAATCAAGGGATAATTAATAAACCAATAATTGCATCAAGAAAAAGAAATTATTTTCAGAAAACTTTAAGAGGACAAACTTATCCTAAAAGGATCCATCCCATATAGCAACAGAATCCTGTATGAACATCATATGTGTCCAGATATAGCTGTACACAGTTTAAGGACAATATAGGAAGTCACGTTACATCTAATTTAAAGTAGTGCATAACGTCAAACAGGCGACAATTTAGTTTCCATGCTATAGGCAAGGCTTAAAGAAGATAAGGACACTATTAAATTTTCTGTGCTCAACACAGACTTATTTCCTCCCAGTATTTGTTGTCATCATGAAATCTAAAAATGAAGGTGAAGCTTGAACAGGTTTGATAACACGGAATTCTCAAGAACACTTCAGCCTAACACAGACAAGGTCAGAATAAGTCAAACCAAACTTCTGTTGTCAAAGCTTGAGTTCAGGGCATATTGATCCTAGACGTATAAGACCTATACAAGCTGTTCATGTGAATTCAGGCAGTAATGGCTGTACACCTTATCAGAACCCTCCTTTTGAAGACTCCAGTCGGTGCTCTGCTTCTGCTCATTAGTTGGGGGCAGGGGGAAACATGTTCTGAATGGCAAGTACGTTACACAAAAGATCAGGCAAGGATAATGGAGAAAGACTAATGCTGCTCTGTCCACTAAGGAAAAACAAAATGTGCTAATTGGTTTTGTCAGAAGACAGAAGCAGGTGCTCTCTTCAGGGCTTTAACAAAGACCTGAAGGCTCTTTGGCTGATTTGTGGTATGATCTCCATTGGCAACAAATTATCAGGCTACACAAGGGGCTGCAAAAGGAATACTCAGAACTCATTGTTATAATATGTGCAGAAAATAGATTAACATGCTCTAAATAGAAAATTAGTACCTTTATTATGGATTTTTTTGTTCACTACAATATTTGAGTGCTTAGGAAAAGTAGAATTTATCTTCACCTTTCTACCGCCAGGAAAAGGGAGGAAGGGCTGAAGTTTGAAAGGCAGCAGGGCTTAACCCAATTTAGAGACTGGCAAGCAAAGCATTTATAGGAGTGCTACCCAGGGATGAGTAGTATCTGTTTTTTCACAGTACTTATCATTCTTATAGCTATTTCTGTGCCCAAGTCTCAGTTTCCAACGGATTTGGTAGCAGCTGTGTATGTTTAGCACTTTCTTTGAAACCCTGGCTTATAGTTAACAGGAGTAAGTTAAACTTGTCATGACAGAGAGAATTCTCCTACGCAGGAGCTAACTTCTTTAATCTAGCAATACCCTTTTTATTTCTGCAAGCCCTTCCCTCATTCTCTGGATGTCCTCCATGTTCGATGTAAACACCACTGAATTTCTGCAGCAATAAATGAAGGTAAGTGCATATACAAAGACTATAAATTATAAATTATAATAATAAATACCAATCAAAATCTTCTTCCTTTACATGTTTCATAATGGTGTACAAAAATGAAAGGGTAAAGCTTCTTTACTTTGCAGCGACTATCCTTCCATAGAGCCATCTATACAGCATACGGAATGAGGTAGTCTAACAGAAAAAAAGTATGTCATCACATGATTAATGTGAGATGATATGAACAACTTCAAGTTAAGCTGGTGATGTTTCATGGAATTTAAAAGCACAAGCTGTATTTAATTATGTGGCAACACAGCGACATTGAATCATCAGTGGGGCTTTTATCTTTAAAGGCGTAAATCTCTGTCTTTGAGCAAAGAGTTGGCAAATACCTCTGAATTGAGACCAGCTTTAAAGTTTTAATTGTAAGGGAAAAATAGGAAAACATGTTTTAGCAATGACCTATTCATATACTTGATGATAGCGTGGCAGGGCCTTGAGTGCACTCCCCCCCTTTTAGGAGTGTAGCTGGCTACACAAGGCCAGCTTGCTGATAAGAGCCATTGTGAAGAAAAGGCTTTGTGGGGAGGCCTCAGCAAGGGCTCCCCGCTTCCTTTGGGAGCTGCTTTTAGCCATGACTCTTACCACTGGACTCCACCTGAGCTATGTTGCAGCTGTGTGGTAGTCATGCCTGTGCCTGGCCATGTAGCCCATTGACTGGGACCCCTGATCCTGACCCACAGTCCAATCACTCTGAGGCCCAGGGCTCAGTATGGGGGCCAGTTCTCTTTAATATCTTTATCAACGACCTGGATAAAGGGATCAAACACACCGTCAGTAAGTTTGCAGATGACATCAAGGTGGGCAGAAGCGTTGATCTGCCTGATGGTAGGAAGGAAATACAGAGGGATCTGGACAGGCTGAATTGATGGGCTGAGGTCAATGGTATGAAGTTCAACAAGGCCAAGTGCCGGGTCCTGCACTTAGGTCACAACAACCCCATGCAGCGCTACAGGCTTGGGGAAGAGTGGCTGGAAAGCAGCATGGTGGAAAAGGACCTGGGGGTGTTGATCAACAGCTGGATGAATATGAGCCAGCAGTGTGCCCAGGTGGCCAAGGAGGCCAACAGCATCCTGGCTTGTATCAGAAATAGTGTGGTGAACAGGACTAGGGAAGTGATCATGCCCCTGTACTCAGCACTGGTGAGGCCCCACCTTGAATAATGTGTTCAGTTTTGGGCCCCTCACTACAGGAGGGACATTGAGGTGCTGGGGCGTGTCCAGAGAAGGGCAAGGAAGCTGGCGAAGGGTCTAGAGCACAAGTTTTATGAGGAGCGGCTGAAGGAACCAGGGCTGTTTAACCTGGAGAAAAGGAGGCTGAGGGGAGACCTTATCGCTCTCTACAACTACCTGAAAGGACGTTTTAGCGAGGCAGGGGTCGGTCTCTTCTCCCAAGTAACAAGTGATAGGACAAGAGGAAACGGGCTCAAGTTGCGCCAGGGGAGGTTTAGATCGGATCTTAGGAAAAATTTCTTCACTGAAAGGGTTATTAAGCATTGGAAGAGGCTGCCCAGGGAAGTGGTTGACTCATCAGCCCTGGAGGTATTTAAAAGAAGTGAAGATGTAGTGCTGAGGGACATGGTTTAGTGGTAACTTGGCAGTGTTAGGGTAGCGGTTGGGCTCAATGATCTTAAAGGTCTCTTCCAACCAAAACAATTGTATGATTCTATGATTCTATGACCTCATCAGTTTGGACTTGCTCATCAATCTAGCCTACATCTGACTTTTTTTCACCAGATCTGCTCTGCTTTTTGAGAATTGTAGGAGGGCATGGCCCTGTCGGGCAGGTGGGCACCCACCACCACAATCCCTGCCCTTGTGGAGCCGTCCATGTGACCCCGACAGAAAGTGTCTCAGACACTTTGTGCTTTGTTGCAGTCACAGGAAGGGAAAAGACTTATCTTCCCAGTCCAGCCAGTCTTTTTATCAAACTTCTCTTCCTAAGTGTTTACACATTCTGGCTTTTGTTCCCTTCATTTCAGGATCAAACATTGCCTAGTTGGAAGGAGAAAAGCAGGAAGGGGAGAGGGGCTTACTAGCAGCACAGGAGAGACAAGCTCTCGGTTTGCTACTGGCACACCCTCCAGCTCAACCTCTTGCCAAGAGCCACCACAGGGAAACTGTAACTTTCCTTCTGTAGTCTTTTGCTGGTACGCTTTTGGTTTCTGTCTTTAAGTTGTACCTATGCAGTTCATACTATGTCAGGTGCTATTAGGGAATTCAACATAGCAGTAAAAGGCTATTGAACTGGAGAAAGCTGCTTCTGAGGATGTGAAGACGCAGCTTAGCCAAATTTGGGAAATACAGGAAAAATACAAGAAACATCCAAGAAATCCATCAACATTTTGCAACATAAATATTTAGAAGATACAGGGGTACGAAGCCCATTAACTGCCATCCTCAGCTGTGCTGCCATCTCTACTATGGAGTTAGGGAAGGCCCACATTTTATGAATAACAAGGACTCATCCAAATTCTTACAAATAGGAAACAGCATGACAGTAAATCAGCCTCCTTTCTCTATGAATATAATTTAATATAGTCTGTGACTATTGGACTGGAACTATTTCTAATATAAGCTCATTTCTCACAGGTCTCCTCCATTGTCTACTGATATATCCCTTCATTCTTATCTTTTCATGCATTTAAACTAGGCTATCTGCATAACACATGTTAGAGACAGGTATTTTTTGTTAGGAAACATATTAAAGTCACCATCATCATTCTTTGCCCAGCAGTCAACTGTTTGAGGCATTACAGTTTTGACCCCATTCTGACTGTAGAACTGTATCACAGGATAGAAAATACTTTCACCATGTTTCTTGGGATCAGGGATTTTTACAAATGTTTTGTGTTAACAAATAAAATCGGATGCTATCCATATTTAGTTACATTACAGTTCTCATTCAAACAGCAGAAGAATCCTTGCTTCCCAGTGATTTAGATGGTAGCCGCAGAAAATTAAGACAAGAGAATTCAATGTATATTTTCTTACAATCCAGAAACTGGAGGGCATCCAACAAAATTTCCAAGCACCAAATTTGAAACCACACAATAAACTGTCCAATTCATTGACACAGTAAGCTGTTCAGGCCAAAAGTCTGGATGAGTTCAAAAAAGAACTGGACAAAAATTACAGAAGACAGGTCCGCTAGAAGCTTTTAAACACAATGAGCAAATAACAGTCTCTGGCTCACAAATTCTGCCCTGTTAAATGCCTTAATCTGGGAGGTTTCAAAAGAGTATTGTTCTGCACCTGCCCTGATTCTTGTTCTCCCTCTAAGTACCATCTATGAGCTACCATCAAATCGGAGACAGAAAGCTAAACAGACCTTTGGTGTCAGCCTGTATGACATGCTTCTTTGGAAGAAGAAATCTTTGAAAATGAGTGCATTTTTTTCCCATTTAGTGGCATATTTTAGTTACTTTAAAGTCTTTAGGGTCATGATTGGGGGTAATAACTAGAGAAGGAAAACATGAAAAGAAATAGTAAGGTTAATCAGTAAATATGTATCATTTCAGTAATATTGAATATATTGCTGCTGCTTGAAGAAAATAACAAATTTAAATGGCAAACATAGGACTGCAAAGGCAGATCATGTCAATGTCAGATATGCATAAAACTGTCAATTATCATTACACCTGTAACAGATGGTGAGACTGTTAATCATTTTGCAGCAATAGTTTATTTACTGCCAGCTGCAAAATGTAATGTTCCAAATAGCCTTGTGCTCTTGTAATAGTAATAATCTCAATGCACTTTATTTTAAGGATCCCAAAGCTTTTTGAAGATGTTTTCTTCTCAAGCATCCCTCACAGATATTTGAATAGTTTTTTTATTATTTTTAGAACAAGAGACAGAAATATTAAGGGATGTGATCACATTTACAGAATTTTATTCTTCCTGAAGTGAAGACCACAGAATCACCTGGGTTGGAAGGGACCTCTGGAGATCATCTGGTCCAACCCCCCTGCCAGAGCAGGGACACCTAGGGCAGGTTGCACAGGATGGCGTCCAGGTGGGTTTTTAATATCTCCAGAGTCGGAGACTCCACCACCTCTCTCGGCAGCCTCTTCCAGTGCTCTGCCACCCTCAAACGAAAGAAGTTCCTCCCCCTCATGTTCAGATGGGACTTCCCACATTCAAGTTTGTGCCCATTACCTCTTGGCCTATCACTGGGCACCACTGCAAAAAGACTGGTCCTATCCTCCTGGTACCCTCCCTTTAAGTATTTGTAAGCATTGATGAGATCCCCCCTCAACCTTCTCTTCTCCAGACTAAAAAGACCCAAGTCCCTCAGCCTTTCCTCATAAGAAAGGTATTCCAGCCCCCTAATCATCTTTGTAACCCTCTGCTGTACCCTCTCCAGAAGTTCCCTGTCCTTCTTGAACTGGGGAGCCCAGAACTAGACACAGCACTGCAGGTGTGGCCTCACCAGGGCAGAGTAGAGGGGTAGGATAACGTCCCGCCACCTGCTTGCCACACACCTCTTGATGCACCCCAGGATGCTGTTGGCTTTCTTGGCCACAAGGGCACATTGCTGCCTCATGGTCATCCTGTTGTCCACCAGGACTCCCAGGTCCCTTTCCACAGAGCTGCTTTCCAGCAGGTCAGCCCCTAACCTGTATTGGTGCATGGGGTTATTCCTCCCCAAGGGCAGTACCCTATACTTGCCCTTGTTGAATTTCATGAGGTTTCTCTCTGCCCAACTCTCCAGCCTGTCCAGGTCACGCTGAATGGCAGCACAGCCTTCCGGTGTGTCAGCCACCCCTCCCAGTTTTGTGTCATCAGTAAACCTGCTGATGGTACACTCTATTGCTTCATCCAGGTCATTGATGAGGACTGGACCCAGGACTGACCCCTGGGGAACACCACTTGTCACAGACCTCCAACTAGACCCTGTGCCACTAATCACAACCCTCTGAGCTCTATCTGACAGCCACTTTTCAATCCACCCCGCTGTCCACTCATCCAACCCACACTTCCTAAGCTTGCCTATGAGGATGCTGTGGGAGACAGTGTCAAAAGCCTTGCTGAAGTCATGGTAGACAATATCCACTGCCCTCCCCTCATCTATCCATCCAGTCACGCCATCGTAGAAGGCTCTCAGATTAGTCACCACATTCACGTTCATGAGACAAAGCTTCATTTCGAGGCCTTATTTCACTGAAAACACTGGAACTGTTTATGCAAGAAGATTACCTGATCACACGTGTCAAAAATTCAGTCTCACACCCTCTGAAACCATTGCAACTCATAAAGCACAGGCCAGATCATCAGATGGTACAGATTTGCACAAATCCATTGAAGTTGCTTAAAACTACAATAAATACAAAAGTAGAGGATATCCATACTTGCATATGATGTAGTTACAGAAAATGTTCAAGTTACACTGTCATTTTCTGTTTCTGTCACCCATCAATATTTACACTGTCATGAGAATTTGAGGGTCTAAGAGTTGTGGCAGTTCTTCTTTAATTACATATTAAAACATTACATGAATGATGAGGTTTCTATATACTTCTGGCACACTTCTACCTGGATAAAATAATAAACCAAACAAAAGTAAAGCTAACACTAGCAATAAATTCAATGACCATATATGCTTTTAAAACCATCTAGAATCCTGAGCCCCTGACCTTTTGGCTCTCTTAACCAAAGGTCCCAGCTTTCAGTAACAGTTCTAGAACTTCTTGATCTACAATATCCAAAGCTCTACCTGCAGGAGCAAATGCATGGTCATACTCATTTAAAAGTAGTGGAGGCGCCAGGAGTGTCATGGACTCCCCAGGGTCATTCATTGCAGGGCCTGGCAGCCAGGCTTGTCCCCTTTCCCCAGCCAGGAGCAGGGCAGCCAGGGGGCGCCGGGGCAGCCCCAGCCCTGGGTGTTGGGCACCATTCCGGGGACAGGACGAGGCCAGGCTGGCACATGGGCCCACAGGTGGGCCTGGTTCGGTGGGGTCCATGGCCAGGCAGGGGAGGGCTGTGGGGAGCTGGAGACCGGCCCTGCTGCAGCATCACTGGGGCAGGGGCTGACAGCCCTGGGGGGCTGACATGGGGTCCTGGGCCATGGTGTGTGTGGAGGGGAAGATCCCCGGGGGGGTAGGCAGCGATGGTCAGGGTTCACAGTGCCCTGGGGCCATGACACAAGAGAGAAAAGTCATATATCAAGTGTCATGAGAGCCTCACTCTAACTCAAACCCTTGTTTAGAAGTGCTTGGGGCAAGCATCCCATCCCCTTTCTAATACAGTAGATGTGCTGGCTGCAGACACTACTTTTTCTGCAGAGCAGCCTGGGCTAAAAAATGATGATCTTAGTAGCAAAAGCATTGACCTCATTGGGGACTGAGTACAGTAGTGCAGTAAGGCTCTTTCACGCTCAACTGTTGGTCGTTCCACTTGCTGCCTATTCTTGAGAGCAATACTGCATATAATATTCATGTAACTTCAGTTGCAGGGTTTTCTAAAAATAAAGTATTTTTCAATAAATCATTCTCAGTCCTCCTCTCCAATTTCACTAGTTAAAGTCCCACCAGTCAGGTGACAGGTTTCAGGTCCTGATTAAGCAAGTGTAAATTTTGTATAAAATTCTAGTATAACTCCAGACAGCCATTTCATTTCTTGATAGGTCCTAGACCATTGCAGTAGCGTTCAGGACTATTTTCCCATCTGTTTATCTTGAGACTTTGAGCTCCCTGGCTTTGTTGAGGGCTTTTTTGGACACTGCCAGCCCATGGCTGTGCTCTGTAGTCTCCGGTTCTCTTTTCGTCCCACACTGTTTTCTCTAGCAGCCTTCTACTCTACAGGATATTGCCACAAATGCTAGTTTCTGTCCCACTGTAGCTGGAGTGCCTCTGATCCCTGCCTCCTTGCCTAGGATTCCCATAAAGGACAGATTTTTCCAGCTTGTGCTCATACTACCTATACAAACTGTCATCAAGCACATTGTTTTATTCCACTTTTTCCAAGAGTAGCTAAACGTGGGTGCCTGAAAAGGAGTGAAGAAACAGGGAAGGCATGTAGCAACGCCCTAAATATTTACCAGGTCACTACCAATTTGAAGACTAGAGACTTCCTGAGTCAGAGTTCCTACTTCTGTGTGTAATAGCCCACAATGAACTTCTCTTCCAGAAAATATGGGTTTGCATATTTTGATTGTATGTGCAGTTTTAGCATCCACATCATCCCGCAACACAGGTTTCCACAGCTTTATTGTATGTTTTCTAAGGCATTGTGTCCTTTTTGTTGGGTTTGATCTTGCCACCTGATAGCTTAATCTAATGCCACTTAGTTTGTGTACTGGAAAAGGAAGTGAATAGCTGTTCTATGTTTACCCTCTGCTCTGGGTTATCATGGATAATCAGATACTGGTCCCTGAGACATCTAGGTTGAAGTTGGCTGGGATACTCTTACACTTTTCTGCAGCAGCACTCACACTGATAACATAGTTGTACCAAAGTGGCCTGTAGCTTCTAGAGTAACTGTACTGACTGAAAATAGAGATTGGGAATGTATTACATTTTTTTTGGAAGTTCTCTTTGAAAAGTTTGCAGTTTTCCTGAGCTGGTGCCTGTAATAGAAGGCAGAGACAGTTTAGTCTGCTTTGTTCTATGCAGCATTTAATCTTATCTTCTCTTCCCTTTTTCTTCCTGGGGGAGTAGGTGGGAGGAGATCATCACAGGCTAGTGTCAATAGGATGTTAGGGGTTAATGAGAGAGATATGGATCCATAAACCCTCGAATGCAATGAATAAGATAACTCATATGAGTCAACAGAGTGCTTCCCCTCCCCTTACTGTCAGTGTTCAAGAGAGGGCTGGTGGAGGATATCTGAATGACTGTTACACTCTACACCTTGACCACTACTCACTAACCTAGTTAGATGCCTTTGCATGGGGTCTATTCTTTTCTTAGTAACCAACGAGCCTGACAATTAGGTAGGGGTGAATCCTGGAACAGAAGGGGACAGCATAACGCAATGAAGAGAGAGGGTGGAAATGAATGCATTGAAGAGGTAAGGCTGAAACAACTGCTTCAAGCTGCCCGTTTAAAAGATGGGTTGCTCACCTGCAGAGACCCAGCAGTAGACAAAATTTCTGGATGGGGATTCTGTTTTCTCTTTCCTGCAGAACAGGCCACATCCTCTCATCTCATTCCTCTCTTTAATAACACATGATATAACCCTTGCCAGACTTATCTCTCACTCACGATTTTGCTGACTTATTTTTTTTCCTTTTTCTTCAGTTTTGCTTTTTTTACAGTACAAAACAGAATAGCATCAAAGTTTTTTAGGACCATTCATCTGTCAATCTGTCAACCCCTGTTTAACGGATCTGACTGATTACAGGTAATCTTTTCAGAAGCAATGCAGTGCTAAATTAGACCTTCCCAACAGAAATTGAAGTTCCCAATGAAGCACTACACTTGCACTCTGCCCTCAGAGAACCATGGTACCTAAGTAACATCAGACATGAGATCTGCAAGCTTCTCTTAAATGGCATCCAACTGCTTTATTTAAAATGGAATTATCTGAAATCTAGTGAAAATCTTCTGTGCAAGCACACATTCTTACTATTGTACATGAAACTGATCTTGGGTATTTAGACACAATTAGCAAGTATTGAACAATTTAAATAGGATCATCAGACATTTGTCTGATGGGAATCTTTCAACGAGCTTAGCATTTCTACAGCTATCCAACTCACAGAAGAAATCATAGACTTCCCTTGGATTTAGGCGACATAAATTTACCACTCAAAATAAAGAACAGTATAAAAGTGCTATATACAGATAAGCTTGTTACCAACCATCATGAAATATTTCAGAGAGGCCAATTACCAAACTAGTGGACAGGTGTAAGGTAACCTGAAGTAACAAAACACATCCTAATACTTCAGAAATCACCATCTCTTAGGACAGAAAAGAGTTACTTAAGAGTTCCTATAGGAATTATTGTTATCAGTGAGCTGGGGTTCAAGCTGATGCTACTCTCACTGTTGCCTCTAGGAAGCTGAAGAACCCTCTTTCCTTTTAGATGTAGATGAGACATTGGACAACAGCCTTTGAATGCCCTGTTCATCATGTTTACTAAATGCGAGAGGTTTCAGTTCCCTGGATTCCTTCGTATGAAGCCATGACATGTGAAATGCAATTTCTTGCTGCTACTGTTGACTTGACTCTAGTGTGGCTAGATCTTCCAGCCTTTATGAATCAACATACACAAGACATCTAAACAGACCAAACACAAAATCGTGCTGCCTGTTGGCAGTGGTCCAGAAGGTCACAGTTTCCAAGCTGACTAAACCTAATTAAAGTATCTCTCAAGATACAACATGAGTTGGGATGTGTCAGAAACCAAGCATAAGCAAACAGATTCGTAAGGAAATCAGTGGTTACTGGAATTTTAGATGGTGACACTGGATTGCAATGTCAGGGTAGTAAATGTTCCTATGGAGATTAAGAATTTACAGAAAATTCATGTAGAGAGCCTTTCATAGGCTAAGTAATGAAAGATTTGAGCAGATGGAGACCCCTTTACCTTCGGGGCAAAGTTAATATTATCTAAATGCATGTACTTCCCAGACTGCTGCATGGCCTAAGAGATTTCCCAGTTATTATTCTGCCATTTTATTTCAGAAAAATTAGTGTGTTCTTAAATACTTTTAGGTAGCAAAGAAGAGGACAACAGTGAAGTAGGACACTGCATAAAGTGCAAATTCTAGTCACACTCAAATTTTCCACTCTTCTTCTGGAAATTTTATTATTCTCCAACACCTATCCAAAAGGTCCGTGACTCCAGCATGACAAAGGAAGCTGAACTCAGGGAATCCAATTCCTGTCCTGCACTGTCATGTGACTGGCACTGGCAGCGATATAACTCTTCACACTAAAAATATGAATAGTATCACCAGTAATACCGAATTCCCTAATCTCAGCCCCTTAGCACAGGGGTTATCCACTTCAATGCAGCTCAAGAGTTTACAAGGGAATTTAATCTCCATGGATGTCTCAAATTTTTTACATTGAAAAGAGAGTTCATAAATGTCTAAGATAAATTAATGAATGAATTAGGTAGTGGGGTTATTATGCCAAAGTACACATATATATCTCACAGGTTAGGTGGCCCAGAGACCCATTCCCACTGCAGGAGCCCAGAGTGTTGTTGCATGGTGTTTCCTGACACTCCACCACCACCACCACCCTCCTCCCACCCAACAGAGAATGGAGCCGTACCATGCCTTGTATTGTACTAACCCAGGAGAAAAAAAATTGATACATAATTTTAACAATTACAGACAACCCGTTATATGTAAGTATTCCGGTCACTATAGAATATGCAGGTAGCATGAGAATCTCGCACCACAGTTGTGTTTCCCTCCGAATTGTTGATTTTCAATGGCTGTTTTAAAGATTGGATTTTTATTTATAGATATATTATATTTTTTAACCGTAGAAGAGAACAGGTGTGTAAGAACGGAACTAATATTAATTATGCTGTGCCATTTATTTAAAGTAACCCCATATATGGAGCATATTACTGTGGGAGGGGGGAGGAAATCACCTGCAATGATTATCCTGATAGAACTACATGTTGCTGAATAACAGCAATATTAGCATATCACAGAATAATCCTCTGGTCTTTTAAAATTATTTCACCATACACATAAACTTCTAAGATCCCTTCATCATGTTATATCATCAAAATACATACTTTATAGTTACAGAGCTGAGAGAAACTGCTGAAGTCCTTTGACCTGAACATAGCAGTACCACTTTAAATCAGAAAGGAAACAACCCACTGAAAGCTAGTGGTTTTAGGTTCTGCAATCACTTTGTTTCTTTTATAAACAGGAGTGACTGAATATTTTGTAACTGTTTTAGATACTGAGTACCAAGTAGTTATTGGGTTACATAAAAACGGCTTGGAAAAGAATTGTCTGGCAGATTGGGTTGTTCAAGGTTTTGAGTGTACTTTATGCATGAGGTAAAGCGTAAGTTTACAAGAAACCTGCAAAAGCAAGAAACAGACTTCTTTAGGCGAGTCATGTTTAGCAGCCAACATTTAGAAAAGTTTTCCAGCTTTGAAATGAAATAAAATACATGGTCTTAGGTACCATCACCTGCACCTGAGGGTTTGACAATAGTTGACATTCAAGGGAGTACTAATTTAATGTTTATATTCCTTAAAATGACAAAGCCTTTGCCTACAAGCTCCATGCACTACTTTACCCTTCCAAAGCTCTATAACCTGGGCATTGTAACAGACAGGGAGACACATAGTCCCACCTGCCAGGAGTGAGACCACCCTGCTCCACTGGCTGAGACCCTACAAATAAGACCACACTCCTGTAAAAAACAAAGACAAAGACAAAACCAAAAACAAACACAAACACAAAACCAAAACCAACAAACACACGCACACCCCAAAACTAACCCCACCAAACATAATAACGAAAAAAAAAAAAATCTCTTGTATTTTCTGCAGCTCAGGAGTAAATCTAAAATTCCAGGATGTGCCACTTTCTGGGATGAACAGGAGTAACTGTGTAAAGCTGTAGTTAATTGAGATTCCTTTCTCAAGCTATGCCAGATCAATAAGACATATAAATGTGCATTAACTCTCATTAAATAAGACATGCAAAGGGCTTGCTAGCTTTGTCTGCATTAGCATGTAGTGCAGGCTAATAGGATTCTTAACGTTCAAAGAACAAGAACTTTAAACACATTTCAGTAGACAAAAAATTACACAAAGGAACTACCTGGTCACGTCTTCAATTTTACTTTGAAAAAAACCCCTAAACAACACAAAACACTTTTTGTTTAATATGAAGCCTTATATGCAATTCTGATATACAACTCAAATAACAGATCAAAACACATACTGAAGTTCCTTTTTGCTGCAGCAGAAGGCTTCTACCCTGGCTTCTACCAGATAAAACATTTCATCCTGGCCCTGTGAGAGTTGGAGGGAGATCTGTTACCAAAAATGGAAGGTTAGAATGTGAACTACGGGTGTAATTTCCATGAATTATTGACTGAGATTTTTTTCCAGTAATAGGATAAATGCTTTCAGAAAAAAAAGACTAGCATAGCAAGAGGTTTGAAGTGTTATTTTCTCTCTGTATGCTGGCAGACGCAGGGGAAGAGGGGCACCATTTCATTGTTTATTTTAAGGAATTAGCCTTTTATACAAAGATTGAGATCCATTATCACTCTAGTCGCTGACCATACAAAAGCAAGAGCAGATAGGAAATGTATCCCTTTGCCATTTGAGATTACAAATCAATAATTCCAATACTGTATTTAATCTGTATGCAGTAACGTAAATGCTCAGAGCTCAACAACGACTGCCTTTTATTCTGTATCTGTTATTGAGTGCATCTCCTGATCCAGCTTTATTGTATCCTAGCCGTCCTCTTTGCACTGAAGAACACAGTGTCAACCAACGTGCAGCCTCAGGACTCACTGTGGTGAGTCAGCCCACAGCATTCACCGTAAACCCAGGGCACCTATTCCTGACAGTCACTTTCAGTATCAGACAACGTGCATTGTCTTTTTGGTCATCACCTTTCTCATGTTTATGTTTCCTTTATGCACAGCCATTGTCTGAAAACAGCTAAATAGGACAGGCTATGTTTTTGGGGTTTTGTTGTCAGGGTTTTGTGATTGGGTTTTTTGGTCAACTCAATATATGTTCTGCTCTTGGTTTAAACCAAAAACGTGGGGAAAAAAGCTTATTGTTCTGATCACTTGATAAATGTAATCCTCATGAGCAGACTTTTTCCCATCTGGATTAGAAAGATGAGAGCAGTCAGCCTGTCTACCAATGTATAACCAAATCATAGGGTGCAATCGGTTCTACTTGGATGGTACATAAAAATAAATTACAACCTTACCTACAACTGATAATTGCTGGTGAATTTCTGTGATGTGGATGCTAAAAGTGTTTTCCCGAAGCAGAAAGTTTAGGTCCTAAAGTTTTAGGGGTTTTATGTTTCTTGCATTGTTTACTCTATCACAAAATAGAGCAAATGATTTAATTTATTTTTTGAGGGAAAAAATGGATTTACTTTTTTACTGACTTTTGTATTAAAACAGTATAAAGTTGGACACATCTTAACCCATAGTAGAGTATTCATACTAGGGTATGAAGTGAATTAACATTTCAGCACAAAATCAGAACATATGATTTATTGCCAAATACTTTTTTCCTGCAAATGAAACTAATTTAGTTAAACAATATTTTTAAGTATAAATGTTCCTTTGTAAAAGCAAATATTGGCTAGCTCTAAATATTGACAGACAAATCAAGCTGGATAGATTGTTTGCTAGATTGAATGTTGGATCCATTGACCTTCAAATCTATCATGTTTTGCAACCTATATTCTATTGCCTTGCAGCAACACACTTTTCTTTATTCTCTGTCAAGCAAATACCTGACATACTGTGTGCGCTATTGTCAAACAAAAGGATGGTTCTCTCCCTGGAGTATGACATGCAGGTGGGAGGGGAGGAGAGAGGTAAAGGTTGTTTTAATTTAGTTCTCAGTTCTCTCTCAGACAAGTTGCTTAGCTCACCATAAATTCATCACCACACAGCTCAGCTATTCCTAGTATGCTGTCTTCAAAAATTTATTATTTACGGATGCAGTCATGGAGTAACTCAAATGTCTGCAACAATTCCATGACAGAAATTCAAAAGGAATATTACATCTTCTCTACATTTTCTTGTAGTCCTTTCTTAAGCTGATGAAGCGATTAAAGTTAAATGCACCGTGATCCCTGTTGTTGCACATCTATGTTCAGAAGACATTACTTAAATTAATTGTCCCCCTAAACCAGAGGGCTCTGAGGTCCAACACAGCCTTTATGATTCTTGCTGTCACTGCAGCAAAAGCATATAAAGGAACAAGGATAGCTATGGAAGAAGGAAAAGGCGATCAGCATGATGAACAGGAAAAAGTTAATAGCTAAAACAGAACTGGTCTGCTACATCCCATTCAACAGCTCCCTAAAACAAAGTACTATTGGATTACATTTTCGCAGTCAGGGTATTCGTCTGAAATTCTAGAGCCATCTAGACAGGATTAAATAGGATAAGAGTGTTCCCCGTGATAATAAACATTAAATCCATTGACTGAATGAGAGACAGAGGGTGATCCTGTGTGTGTGTGTGTGTGTGTGTATGCATGCACAAGCGTGTGTTCCCCCGCATATGATGGCCTCTACAGGCTTGAGTGATTCAACTGCATTTCTGGCACAGCCTTTTATTCTCCATGCACACAGTCAAGCACATTAAATATTTAGCATTGTGGAGCAGAGCGATGCTGCAAGTTTGGAGTGCTGGTAACGATCATGTCCAAGCAGCTCCCTAATAAAGTACAGACGTGGTTTCAAAATGGAACAGAAGTAGAGGACACACACATGCACACACACACACATGCATACACACACACATGCATACACACAAAATATGCCGCGGGTTATTTACATTATGCCTGATATTGATTATGACCAGATGGGAGGGGAAAGCAATAGCTGACAGATTAACCATATGGATCTGCTTTAATTTACCCTGAGTTATAGGTTTGCAATTCTCTCTCCTCCCTTTTTGGCTCAGAAACTTGTGATTTGCTAAGGGGAGAAAAATGTAAACTTACTGTAAGGGGCATATTTCCATCATAAGCCTCCCAGTGCTACACTCATGGATTGAGCTATCTTTCTTTACAGGAATTGCAGTTCCGGCACCACTTCATAAAGCCACAGCCAGTACCACGAGCAGGAGATTTTGTTACAGACCAGTGAACAAAAAGTGTTTTAATACTGATGAGCCCTGCAGACAATAGTTCCTAACTGAAGAAGCTTTGTTTAAGATTCTGCTTTTCAAAATCTGTTTCAGCCAGCCTCATATAACATACTGACAAAAAATCCAGAGATGGCAGTTGTCAAGGCATCATTCTATTCTGAAAACTGGGAGCCCTCAGCACTGCTTTGAGCTTCAAAGCCTTGGCTCTGGAGGCTTTCTAAATAGCTGCCCTTCCTACAAGAGGCAGATATAGCAGGAGCTACAAACTCTCTTAAAGTAACAAAGGAAAACACAGTCTCTCCACCCAGCTGTGACCTTCTGAGACTTGTGCATTATGCTTTAGAAGGCTGGAGTGTAAATGGATACTTCAGAAAAGCCTAAAGAAAAAAAAAAAAAAAGTCTAATTGACAAAAAAAGCTTTTTAGTCTTTCTGCTAAAAGTGGATTTGAAACAATGTATTTTCTGTACAGTTTAACCTTTAATTTCTATTGTTTTGATTTGCAGCCACCTCCATCCCACTTCCAAGGGCAGAGGACAAACAACTCTCTATTGCTCATAGGTTTTATTTATATATATGCACCATTATAGTTGTCTAACCTTTCTGCTTTTCAAATCCATCACTTATGCCTACTGCCAAACAACTTGCTGTAGATTTTTCAGTGCTCCCTAAATCCATAATACAGCTCTAAAACGAGTAGCATGAGCATCAAAGCAACATCATATGGAACTGAGACAGAATGAAAAGGGACAATGCAAACTAGGAAATCAGCACCAGAAAGAAATGTACACCAAGTTTCAATGTGCTATTCACATCTTCTGAGGGTTACAGGCAGATTCCAGCCTCTCTAGCACTAAAAGGCATGAATCCTTCCTTTCAGTTCTTGAGTCAAGAAGAACCACGATAGCCAGAGTTTGTGACTAGTCAGAGTTTTGTTCCTTGATTTTGTGACTCTTTCTGTGCAGTCTTGGACAACTGGGGGGTTTTGTTCCACTTTCTTACCCCTAAAATTGGAAGAAACAGTAATTCATGCACAGCAACTGCTAGGGAAATTAGTAAAGCATTTTCAAACTCATAGTTAAAAGCCATGCTCCATCGACTCTAGCTCTGCCTGGATATAATTCTGAAACCACAAAGGAGCTGAGAAGGTTGCACCCAATCTGGTAAACTACTCTCAGTTGAAAATTTAATAGCCTCCTGGAACAAATGGCAAAAGCCCTGCTGATTTAACACAGTTAGGATTTCACCCCGCTAAACAAAATTCCTGATGGAAGTCATGCACTTCAAACATTTGCACACTACAGCCCTGTATTTTCAGTTTCAGAAAGGTATTTTGTAATTCATGCATGACTGCTGCTCTACAAAAGAATATTAAATAAAATGTCAATGTTTGGTGAAACCTGTACAAAATACAGTGGTTGGCCTTAAAATCATGCTTTTTGTAAACAAAATTATATTTAAATTCAGTGGTTGCTTGAGCAAGAAATTTGTTTTCTATTATCATTTTTGACAAAAGCAAACGGCTTAACACCCTGCAACGCATATAATCAATGTCCAAAGACAAGTTTTAGAAAACATAAGGCCATTTGTGGTATTTCCCCTTCCTCAGACAACAAGCACAAAGAGTGCAAGTTACTATTATGCTGCCAGTTCACCTACCAAGCCTGTGACAAAACCAGGATGAATCTATAGCTTTCAAATCCCAGCCCTACGCATTAGCAGATAAACCACACTGTTTCCTTTTGTGCCCGTGCTGCTCTGATGGTAGGTAAGACTGGAAGCCAACTCAGGGAAAACTACTATTTTACTGTAAAAGAAGGAAGGTTACAGATGCCTCCCTGAAGGTGAATAACGAAGAGTAATATGTGAGTGCTTCTCCTGACAGTGGAAGCTCTGCCCGAGATGACTTGTGTACCCAGGACTAACATTTACACCTCTGTGGAGAAACAGGATGACATCCTGGTGATACAGCCTTAGTGATTTACTCAGAGTGACACTACTGTTCATTATTGGAGCGTGTTGGCCCTTATTTCTAAGCGGTGCCCCTGGAGCCACGCTGGCAGAAGCTTGGAAAGAGGCAGAGCTGTACTGAGGCCCTTTAGTTTCGGCCTAAGGATAATGTATTTGCGCATTACCTCTGGACTTGCCGAGTGGAACAGTTAGTAGGATACAAGGAGAGGTTATTTAGATTTTCAATCAGTGTTGTGATACGGAGGAGGAAAAACAGACCCAGGTTAGTATATAAAATACACGCAAAAAGGCACACTGGGAACTAGGGTTAAAATCTTTAAACTTCAGCCATAAAGTACAGTCATGACAAATGACTTTCCCTAAGAGAAGGCAGAAAATCTGCTTTCTTTGGAAAGCAGCTTGGAGGGCAAACTCAGTACAGAGCATGTCAAGGTAAATTTCTTTCAACTCTATGGATGTGCAAATCCAAACATTCACCCTGAAAAGTCAAATTCAGAAATGCTAGGTTTCATACTGCATTCACCAAACCAGAAAATGTAAGCGACCCTTGACAGACAGCTTTGCTTTTAAGTTTCCCCTCCACGTTTTAGCTCAAAGTTTCAGGCATACCTAGCCAATGTTAGGCAAAAAATCAGAAAATCTGCATGGGATTTAAATGGCAATGTAGATGCAAATCCTCCTATATACAGTACAGGCAGAAGCCCTGTAATTTTCCTACTTGAGATGCTATATGCAATGTACTACACAAATGTTCAGATTACAACTGTGTTGACAGAGCCCCTGAATGCCACTTGAAGGTATTCAGTAGCTCTGCTGGGTTTGTTGACTTAGCTCCTTCTTTATCAGGAAAAAGTAATACCACTTCTGACATCAAGCAAATACGCCACTTGACTGTACACCAGTATATTATGCAAACTTGTGGATGCCTCCTTACATAAAGCTATGTAAGAAATTTTAGCTGGATTATACTGGTTAAATCCAAAGGTGTGCATCTGATTTGTAAAAATCATTCTTATGCTGCCTAAAGTCCTGGCTTGGTGTTCTGACACACCTGTGACAACAATTAGATAACCCAGGTGTCCCTCTGCACCTTCCCGAATGATGCTGCTAGGCAGTGAACTAGACCTAAATCGAAGTTGTGGGCAATAACCCCTTCAACTGTCTAGTTTTAATCCATTGCCACAAATCTGCTGGATACCATAGAAGCAGTTATATTGTCCAAAAGTGCTTTTGTCAGTATAGCTCATTTCACACATTGAACCACTATAAACTATGCTAGCCCTAGCACTTTTTTGCTAGTATAACTGTGATTCTATTAGTAGGGTTTTATCGGGAAAGTTATCCAGTAAAGCTACCCGTAAAGCCAGGTCTTTCATTAGGAATGAAACTGCTAACAAGTCTGACATTCAAATTACCATTACTAGCCAGCTGAGTTATCTTGCTGAAATGAATGGATCATTCGCACCTCTCAGAACTACTGCTGCAAGCTCTTTGCTCTGTCCCCTGTGATTCAAGTTTCTGAGGTTTTCTTTGCAAACAGAACCCATAAAAACATCATTGTTTTTCAAAATTCAGAGGAATAAGCTATTGCTACAAAATGGTGCCCGATACGATCTGCCACCGCTTCCAGACGGACTCCAGGCACTTACCGGCAATAGCCTGGAAAATTCCCAAGCTCCTGCTCAGCAGAAGAAAATGGAGAGATTATACTAAGACAAAGAACAATCTCATGGTTAATGTTCAGGTTCTCCTGAACATGACTTTGGGCAAATATTTTTATTTTCTTTGCTGCAGCTTTCCCACTGGTGAAAGGGGATAGTCCTCTTCCTCTTACAGGCCTGCTGTGATGGACCTTGAAGCTCACTGCATGAGTAGGGAGAGTCAAAAGCAGACAGCCTTAGCTTTCAAATGCTTTGAGCAAAAAATAACAAAATAATGTTGATCAAGAGACTGCTAACAAAAAGACCATGAAATACATCAATTGTGCTCTTTCTGGACGCTGCTGTATAGGTTTCAATCTTTTTGGTTGAAAGCTGCAGAAGTCCCGCCATGGCAGTCATAGGGACTCTTAGGGGAGGCTGTGGCTACATGATCAAAGAGGCCATGATGCAGGTATACACTTGGACCAGAAAAAAGGCACCACGGCAGCTCCTGAGAAAGGAGCAGACCGTGCATTTGAAAGCCTGCGAAAGAAGCAAGCTGCGTGCTGAAAGACAGACATTTGATCATGCAAGAAACACAGCCCTGACTCATCCAAGGGTGCTTTGAGGCAGCTCCAAGCTGTACTCAAGTCACGTGATGGCTTTGCTGCTTTTCAAAAATCAGGACAGCTCTATTAGCCTTGGGTTAACTGCTTCACATGTCCCTTGCCTACAAGTGATCTTAAGTAGCTGTTTACTAAGATGCCCATTTGGGGGGTGGGGGTGGTGGTGGGGGAGACAAAAAAATTACATAAAGTAAAAAGCCACAAGTTTGGGGATTTGAGGGGTTTTTTTAAAACCACAGGCTTCCTGGGTAATCAAAACCCTAGCTCCCTCAGACTTGTTAATGTGCTAGACCATGGATTACAGTGGAGAGGTCTCTCCAGATTCTGAAAAGACCTTCAAAAATCAGAGGTTAGTAAATAAATGTAGGCAGCAGGAGGGAGCTCTTGATTTCACACACAAAGCGAAAAAAAAGGCACAGGAAGAGGCCTGACCTTCCTCTTCTGTGGACACTAACCCAGCACAGAATTATAGTCCCACCTCACTTGCTTCATGGCAACAAAGAGTAATGCCCGTGAATGGAGGTACACTGGCCCAAATTCTTCTCGGCTTGCTTTCATCAGCTGCCGCGTGCTCATCCAGGGTCTGAGTAATGCTGTGTAATTGATGCCTATTCGCCCTCTGGAGCATTGCAGCCTGGTAAGTAACAGCATTCACAGCAGCTGGGAAGAAAGAGATTCTCGTTAAATAAATAGGACCAGAATTAGAAGGCGAGGATTTTAACTAAAGCTAGATATTTCTAATGCGTATTTCTGACAGCTCGTTCACTTGCACTAAATGCTTCAAGATGTACAAAAATGTACATGTCTTTAAGACAGCTGGATCTTTTTGCCATGAGTTGTTTCTGAGGCTGCAGTTTTACTGTTTGAAAGCTACTATGCTAACTCGGTGCCACGTATTTGAAAAATGTTTGCTAGAACAAACAAACAAAAAACAAAGAAAAACCACTATTTTCATTGCTGCCTTCTGTTTTACAGGACAATGCAAGCATTCTTGAAAGTTACAGAACAAGGTGGCAGAGGCATTTTGTCAGGGAGTTTCACATAAACCCAATTTTTGAGCGTTATGAGAGCTGGAGAGAGTATAAACAGCCACAAGAAGGCCAGGCATAAGGCAGAGTAAGGTAGAAATGTAGAAAACAGGCCAGGCTTGCCACAAGGTCTCAAGGAAAAATTAAGAACGCTGTTAAGCTTTACGTTTTGGGCTCAATTTAGCTGCCACAGATTAGCTATTTGTTTGGTTTCACCCACACGTGGCCTGACAACATTTGGCAGTTTCACTTTGAGATGGATTGTAGTCACATTTAGAGTCAAATACAGTGACATTCTCAGACCTGATTCAGGAGCTTATTACTCAGGCCCTGCTCAGATAATGAAGTATTGGCTAAAACAGTGCAAGCTCACAGGTACCAAATCAAAGAAAATAAAAACTCCTGTACCTTTTTCTTTTTGTTTGTTTTTCTTTTTTTTCTTTCTTTCAAGCCTACTCTGCTGGGTTTGTGCAGTGCGCAGATCAGACTGATTTAAGAATTCTACAGAGATGGCTCTTGATGTAAAACCAAGATATTCGCCCTTCTCTGTCTGGGCACAGTTCTGCACTCCCTCCTGCCTGTTGCACCCCAAATCTCTACTTGCAGAGCTCTCCATACAGTGTGTCTGGCTCTTACAGAGTTGGTCAGTGATAAGCATTTTGGACGTAGAGGTTTTCAAACACATGGGAGAAAAATGCTGTGATGCATTTAAGTGTTTGTATGACAGGGCTAACCCGAAAGATACACCCATTCGGGTGACTCTGATAAGCAAGCTTTAATCTCTTTATCTTCTTTCTCTGGCTATGCTTTCTTCTCACTGAACCAAGACACTAACTATGCCCCTAGGGGAGTGAGTGGGGGGTAGTATGGAAAAAGTGTTAGCTCATCTCGCTAATGACTTGAGCTGCTCAACTTGGTGACAGATTTTGGTAGGTTCTGTAAGTCGTGAAGGTAGTTACTGGCCCATACAAACAGTTTAGTAAGTTATGCTGAGGGCATAAATCGTATTTTGGTTTTGTCTACTTCCTTTTCATGGATTTGTGGAAAGCTGGGGGTTGAATGTTCATAAAGATTTCTTTGCTTATCAAATGACAAAGTCTTCTGTAAATAATCTCCAGTGAATGTCTTTTGGTGGTAAAAATGACACTAATAGCCATGCAAATAAATGAGAAACATTGTTTCAATTCTCACTGAAAATAAGAGAGTGGATTAATGCAATGATGACTTTGAAAACAATTGTGAGTGGATAAAAATCTCTGTTTACTTACATAGTCAGTATTTAAGCCTAGAAGAAATTTATTGTGCAGTATTTGTAAGGTGCGTTTTGTTCTTCAAAGTGCTTTATAAATGTTAGAATTCAGATCCTAAAACACTCTGAGGTCCTTCGTTTCCTATTCCAAATGATTCAAATTAGGAAACCTCTTTAGAAGCCGACTATACATACTTCTAAGGAAATAACTTGTTCGTGGATAAAGAGGAAGCGAACATAAGAGGTAGCACTGGATGTCCAAAGCTCCAGCCTCCCAGCTGCTCAGGTTTAGATCAGACTAAACCACATTCCTTTGCTTGTTTGGCCATGTTTTCAGTGTTAATGATTCTTACGACAGAGCTATTGCTGTGAACTTCCAACCATCACTCAGTCCAGTTGTTAAGAAACCCCGTATTCCGCATGCAGAAGTAACAGCCTTTACCATGACCAGTGCCATTATAACTCATTACGAAGTGCTCCAACGGTAGCTAGATACCCATGGCCCACACTGGTGCATGTGCTAAGGATCAGCCAAAGACAATTGTTCAGTAGTGTAATTTGCTCCTAATGAATAGATCTGCTGGGGCCAGGCAAAGTCACAAAGAATGAGTTAGTCCTCCAGCTTCAGCCATTTCATTAAGACCTTGTAACTTGCCCAAAATTTTAAAGAAACCCAGGAATAAACCAGCATGGGTGGTTGAACCATTTACTGTTGAGCCTGGAGGCAGTTTTGAGCCACTGAAACTATGAGTTCTTGTTCAGAAAATGTTTACACCCCAGTCTCTGCTGTCCAGAAAAACATTTCAGAGACAGCTTCAAAGTTTTTAGACCAGAGGCTGCAAGCAGGGAAGTAGCCACACCATAAATCACAAAGGGTACTAAACAGCTCAAACATTTACTTACACTCTCAGGTGGGATTCATAACCTGTGGTGAGCATCATAAATACCCTGAGAGCAGTACGTGAGTTAGCAAGCTTCAAAGTTGTCTTGGAAAGGCCTTTACTAACCACAGTGACTACAATACTGGCACATCCTTAGGTTGCAAGATTTCTCAGAAAAGAAAATACACATTTGACAATACACTGAGGAACTCGGAGTATCTGCACTGGCAAGGGCAATGGCACTCCAACCTCCAGCTGGGATTTTACTCACAAATATGAAGCAGGAAGTAAGAATTACTAAAAATAAGATGTCAAATACTGTGTCAGACAGATCATTTTTGAGTACGCCCAGTAAAAAACAGTGTTACTTGGTTTTGACCAAGTTTTACTTTCAGTCATTTCAGCACTGAAGCAGGCAGTTCTCAGGAAACGTGAAAGCATACTTTTCAAACAAACCCCTCGCAAACTGCAAGGTCTCACAGAAATCTCTCCACATTCTGTATTTAGTTTGCCACTTTTGTTCTTATTGCTTCTTCCCTTTAATTTTTTTTATACCTTGCTCTTGAAGTAACTTTCCGCTCCCACACATTCTCTGCCCATCACTCACCACCTACCTTCCTATAATAATAAAGAGGGGATTTATGTCTAATTTGCTGAAATCACTGTATTCATTCATTTCCAGTATAAAAAGAGTATTACAAAATAAATAGAAAGAAAAAGAAAGGTGATTTTTACTTTTTTAATTAAAAGAATATTTTTTTGTTTTTGGTTTTTCTTCCTCAATTCACATATAACTCTGTTGTCACAGACTCTGGGATTGTGACAGCACTTTTAAAAAACGTCTTCTAAATAAGTTAAAATCATGTCATACAGCAAACTGAAATGAGGCAATGAA
This sequence comes from Burhinus oedicnemus, assembly GCA_008921705.1. Taxonomy (NCBI): domain Eukaryota; kingdom Metazoa; phylum Chordata; class Aves; order Charadriiformes; family Burhinidae; genus Burhinus; species Burhinus oedicnemus. Next base: position 172,441 of record VFFE01009068.1, on the reverse strand, counting down.
CCACATCTTCTGTAGGTATAAATCTGCAAAATTCCTTTCAGGTCAATTTTCTTACACTGATCTGCCGAGAAAGTGGTGGTGGGGAGGGGTTAATCCCCTTTTGCATCATTCTTCCCCTCTCCCATTACACTCCTATCCTCTTATCACCTCTTTCTGACTTGTAAGACTTAAAGTCAGAAATATTTTCAGGAAGTTTTCATAATGCTGGTGACACTTCAAACGGGTTAGAGGGGGCAGGGAGAGAGAGATTAACTAAGTAACTATATTTGTGTGCGTTAGCTCAAAAAGCAATTAACTGCTGTAACAGGAGACCTAACAGATTAGTGCCTAGCAAGAGTTTATATGACTAATGCTGTGTGACTGTATCAAGAAGAGCAGTTTGGCCACTAGAGAAGCTAACACATTACTATATAAGAAGTAATTCACTTTGAACTCGCATTTTTAAGCTTGCAGCTGCTCTCAGCGTTTTTTTTTTTTTTGAGCTTTATGCTTCCTTTTTTCCGTAATTATTTTTGACAACTCCGCCCCTCCTCCTCGGCCCAGTGCAAAGCAATGCAGTGGAAAAAGCATTGCACTTACACCACAAAAATGGGTAGTTGTGTATTTTCTTGTCTGTCTAACTCTTCTTCCCTTCCTCCTCCCCAGGAAGCCCCAGGTCTGAGATATGATAGAGGACAAAAGCAGAATATCCACTCTTCTAGAAATGAGCAACAAAACGCCTATCAATCCCAGTGACAGCAGCGTCTGGCTTGATATTAAAGCATTTCTCATGTCCTACTCCCCGCCGCCCCCAGTTTCTCCCTGGTGTGAAATGACGACAGATCCATTTGACAGTTCCTCCTTAGCAGTTACTTCGGACTGTAGGGTTGGCTAAAAGCAGTGTTACTCTGCAAGTGGTCCAAGACAGGCCACATCCATGCCTAGTGTACAACAGTACTTATTTCAACGTGATTCCTTCTAGCTGCAGTGGTATCTGATATTGCGGTAACACTGAGAAATCACTAGAGGCCTTGAGAGTTTGTCCTTGTAGGTTTCCTGAAGGCTGGTCCTCTGGTCCTTGGGGAGGCGGGAGATGGATGGTGAGTGAACCCCTTCAAGGCTTCAGGCTACACAGCTTGGAGGTAACCCAAATACAGCATCTGTAAGTTAAACATCTTTCACCCCCTTACCTGTCTCTGAAGTCACACATTTTATATCATCTTTACATTACCTTCCTGGAAGGCAGATCCATGACTTCCTACCTAGCTGAGGTTGGAGGAAATCACACAGCCCGTCTTCCTCCACTTCCCTTTCAGTAATACTATCAAGTATTTCGAAGTCTCCAGTTCCAGCAGATGAAAGACACTTGAGGCAAAGCTTTAGCTACTGATTATTAAGTTTCCCTCTCACGCATCTGATGGGTTTCTCACATACTTAATTGCATTTTTTAAAAAAATAGTACAGGAAAACTGCTGCAGAAATCTGACACATATTAAGGGAGTGCAGGAATTGATAAACTACACAAAGAATAAAGATCGATTGCTTTGAGAACAACTGATGAGATCATTCACTTACGAAATAGCAGGCTTGATAGCAAGGATCAGGTGTCCCTGAACTAGCTCCTGAAGTGTAACCATACCACGTAATTAATATCAGCCCTCAGAGAGGCTAACATTTCTGTTCAAGTCGCGTCTCCTTCTGCTATCAGTGAGTTTTTCTGCAGGCTCAAGGCACGGCAGAGCAGAACAACAGGGAATGCAGTGCTGTTACTATAGAGGCTGCATTGTCTGCAGAAGCATGCTGCTAGCTGGTAGTGGAAGAGGCAACAAAGAGACTGCTGGAGGGTCACTTGGAAATAAAAAAATAAAATAAAATAAAAATGCCAGAGCTGTAGCACTGGATATGCTAGCTATTACAATTTGGCTCAGGAAACAGAGAATTTTCCAGGGCCATTTCCAGCCTTTGCAGGAGGCTGTGCTCTCTGGAACACAGAACAGACCAGGCTGAGCAGGCTTGCTGTATCCCGTCACACTATTCATGGCAATCGTGCCTGTTTTATCCTCTGCTTTTCTGAAGAGGAGGGTAAAAAGAAGTGTCCCAAACAGCTCTTCCAAAATATAGAAAATGCCAACCAAAACCAGCAAAAATAATTAAAACCTAAGGCCAGCTTAAAAAACATGTTGGAAGTCATACAGCTGCAGTCTTCAAAGGCTTGCTTTTTTCTGGAGAGGGGTGGAGAAGAGAGCTTTGATTTAAACACCACCACCACCACAATGGATCATTTGATCTTTTGGTTCCTCCCGTTTTATTTTAATTAATGTTTCTAAGTACTGATTTAAAGTCAATCCAGCTTTATTAAAGGTTCATTGCAGGATTAAGAGAGATTTGAAACCAAGCCCAATACAGTCAGCAGAGACAAGTTCAAAATGGCCACTCAGTAAATAAAAAGCATATCATGCTGGTAGCGTTTTGAGTGATCAGCCAATAAAACAGGCAGCATTTCTAAACACTGTGGGGTCGGGGGTTTTTTTCCCTGGCAATGAAAATCTTTTAAAATCCTAGTTAATAGGCTTTTGTGCCACTTGTGAAACATTCCTTTTCATTTTTTAATAGAACATTCGTTCATTTAATGTTAGTGTTAAACAGGATCTTACATATATGTACGTCAAGCATGCAGTCATTACCCACACTACATGCAACATATATTGGCAACTTCATACCATTTGGTTCCACTCTTTTGTCAGATTTGCAGGCTCAGAAACAGAAAAATTTCCCAGTTGAAGGGGCTGCCAAGGCTCTAACCTACTATGGACTGTACATTCCTCTCTTACAAGTAGCACATAGAGGACACAGAAGGAGCAAGGCTTGTGAAGACAATGAGCTTCTTTCAAATTTTGCAGAAGCAGTAGCCCTTCTAGCTCTTCCAGATAGGTTGCACCCAGCTGATAGCCTGTCTTGGTGTTATTAGGACTGTGTGTAGGAACTTAGTAGGATTTCATAAGGATTAGGCACCAACCTGTTTATTTCACACTCCACTAGAAGAACAGAAAATCTGAGATCCTTTATGAAAAATCCCTATGTTTCCCTTTCCTTATTCCCACCTCAGATGAGACAGCATGTCACAGGTATCAAAAATGTCCCCTCCTCCCTTCCAGAGGGAATTTTATCCAAGTCATACCTGCTGAACCTCTCAGACAATATCTATACTACAGTCTGTTCAGTGCTTCTGGCTTCTGCAGGTTTTGGAGAAGACGACAAAGGTACATTAATACTTCACATGAGGTATAACACCCTGGAAAACACCATTCTCTTTTGCAGAAACTTTTCCACAGCTAATGCAGGGGTTAGGTGGGAAAAGAGGAACCATCCTGTGAAAAATCTGGATCCAGTTGTGAGGGACCCATGTTACTAGCAGGAAAGAGTGTGTAGTAGAACAGCGTGGGCATTGGTGCTGCTATACAGCAGGTCCAGGAGCAGCCGATACAGCTCATCGTTCCTCCGCTTCATGCAGCACAGCTAGTCGCCTCTCTGTTCAAATGGAGAACAATTCACAGCTGTGGATATATTACCCTAATTCACCCTGTCCCCCGTGACTGTGTCTACAGAGGGTATCAGGGGACCTCCATTGCATTAGGGCTGCCACTAAAACAAGGCAGTACTTACAGAAATGCATTTCAATTCTTAGTCCTGCAGACATGCTTTGGTTACTTTTGTCCACTTAATGAGAAAATAATGTAAGGCCCAGCTGGTGTAAGTCAGCACAGAAGCAATGAGCCTAAGGAAAGTGTGCCAATTTACCTCAGCAAGGATCTGGCCCAAGGGATTCATAATGGATGGAGATGTCTAGTCAAGAAGAGGTTAGAACAGCTCAAAATGTCTGCGTTTATCTGCCACTTTCACAGTTCAGACAGCTTCTGCCAAATGGTATGAGCAGCTGGACATCTCTTTCAAATCCATATTTAATTCCCTAAAGCTGCATTGAAATGAAGAATCCTGCCCACAAAACAGATCGATATCTTACACTGCTTTAACTCAAATTACAATGAACAAGGAAGATGCTGCTGTAGCTTAAGAAGAAATCAAATAATCAAAGCTATAGAATCTCTAGGCTGAGGAAACCAAGAGAATAAGCATTTTTAAACATTTTCTTAGTTTATTGCCTATGATGTAAATAAACTTATCCACAATTATGACACCTTTTTTTTAATTCAATACAGGGGTGAGCAGTAGAAGAAAAAATAATTACAGTCTGAGAATTGAAAGAATTGTGCAAATTAAATGAAAAAATTATGAATTATTGTCATTCATGATATTGCCATTACTATACAGAGATACTATGACTAAGTCAAACTATTTGAATCTAGATCAGATTATTATTAACATTAATCTCTCTACTTGAGTTTTCTCTTTCACCACAAAAACACACAAATTTCAAATCAGTGAATAACCATAGCTATGGATGGAAGATAGAGGTCATTTAAATTCTCATTGAACATTACTTCTTCACTTTCTTAATCTAAGTGGAAGAAAGTTCTCTTCAACATTGGTGCTAAAAATTTAATCAAATATAGCTGAGATACATCTGAGCACAGGGAATGAAATATAGGAAGAAACAATAATGACAGTTTTAGTGATTTTGTTGGGACTATTTAAATTGTATGAGAGTACATTACATTATTGAGTGGGACAGAACCTACATAAATGTAGTGTCTTGGATCATATAATTTCTAGTCTTAAGAATCTGTTTTCAGGTCTCTCAAGTTGAATTTTCACTCTTGTTAAAAAAGGCATTGTAAAGGCATGCCCCACTGAATTTTGTCTACAGCTTTGATCAAAAGCAACCTGAAACCCTCAGGTTTCACAAGACTAGATAAAAGAAGCCTGGTTTACAATATAGATACTAATAATTTTTTTGCTAACGCTGAATACAACAATCCATGAAATGGAAATCTGATCTTTACTAATGTATCACATTTTTGAAATTAACATCTCCACATCTTTTTAATTACCCTTGATAGTCTAAATCAGAATAAGAAATTTGGCCCCTTAACCACAGAGATGCAAGCCTCCATATGCTCACCTGAGACTATAAAACATATTCTGGCTTATTTTATGAATGGATCAAACCCTAAAACCCCAAATAACCCACCAGCCCAAAGATAAGATGATAGGAATCTCACTTTCTCTCTTCGACCCTTTTAAAGCTTGAAAGTGATATCTCACCCCTTAAAACAAAACAGAAGTAGTTCTTCTCTAGAAATAAACATGGGAAAATAATTTCTCAGAGAAAGAGGCTCAGTTTCTCAATCAAATGCAACTACACTGATATTTTATGCAATGAAACAATTGTCATTTGGAAACCCCACCAGTAAACAAACTGCAGGTGCTTTCTGCTAAGAAATAACTCTTACTAAGAAATATATTATATAGGGTACACATACCTTACATAGAGTACACATTAGATCAAAATGTGCTTTGTTGTGTCTTTCAGAACTTGCATTTTTCTGCTATACAAAGGATTCCTAGGAATGCCAGCGTTGGTGTGGTTTTGAAAGGTAAAACTGCCTAACCATCAGGGAATGAGAAGCCAGATTACCTGCTTGACAAAGCTTCAAGGACGATGTGTGTGCTCTGTTCCAAATTAAACTTCAAAAGAATCCCATAATCAAACTGAACATAAGAGGTATCCAAGGACAGCACAACAAAAGGCTGCTTTGCAGGGACAGAGAGGAAGAAAGGAATGGGAAATAACATAGTCAGTCCTCATGGGCAAAAGAATGCGAAGACAGGAAGTGAAAGGTAAGGAACCCAAGTGTATTAAAACAAGGTAAGAAAGATTGGGGTGTTTTTTTAATTAATTGCATGAGCAAAAATGTTACAGACTTCCTGCCCCAGACTGAGCAACTCAGCTGTCCCTCTAAAGGCTCCCTTCACAATTTAGAAAATTTTTGCATGAGAACTTGCAGATCCTACTTATCGAAGTCAAAACAACAGATACATTTGTAGTCACATTTCCATGTTTTTGTTGCTAGAAAAGCCTTTTTACTGAGAACACAAAAGTTCTTATTTTATTTATTCAGTTTGGAGATGCAATTAACAATAGTCCAGACCCTAGTCCTACACCAGTCCTACAACAGCACTACTACAGGACTACTACAGGAATACTGTTTCTGCAGGACTACTACCTACTTCAGACCTTAGTGCTACTTCCAGCAGCACTAATTTCACAGCATGCAAACTCCACTGATATATTAATACTGAATCAATGCATTGTGTTTTCTAATCAATATTAGCATAATGTTGAAAGTTTGGTCTTTCTAATTTTGAGGCAAGGCATGAAGCTGATGATGTCAGAAAACAGGAACTACAATGTATACTTTAACAGGGAGAACAGGAAAAGGAGTTGGTATATAGTGTGGCACAAGAGACAAGGAAGGACTACTGGACAGAAACATGATAATTCTTTGGATTATCTCTGGCCTAGTCCCATTGACTGAATGCACACTTGTGCAGTAGGCACTTGGAGCACATCTGCCAGTTTAACGTCCTCCTGGAGGAATCTAGTCTGTAGACTCCAAGCATATCTGCATTGCAAACAAACCATGGTAAGAGGAGATGCATGGGAGAGTGACATGAAAAGTGCTTTCCTGATCCGAACTACAACATTAGCATGGATGCATTCCTCATCTTCCTGAATGAAAAGCAGAGGCAGAGCAGGGAAGGAGCAACAGGGCTCAGGCTGGCAAATGAGGAAGGTGGGACAAATGAGGCAGAGCTGGGGACCACCAGAGCAAAGCCTTCTGCTGAGCTCTGAGTGACCAGTGCTGCAACCCCGTAACTGCAAATTGTGCCGCTCTCCCATCTCTGGTGACTGTTCAAACCCATAGGAAACAGTCTGTTTCTGTTACCATGAGTGGGAAAAGATCTGTGATGTCTCTCTAGAGGATCCAGCATTGCCAGGTAAGGATGATTCCCTCAGAGTGAATTTGGGGGGGGGCGGAAACTCTAGAAAGCACCATCAGAGCAACTGCATCCGATAACTATTTTGTATGCTAGCAGAGGCCATCAAAATCCAATATGGAGGAGGGCTGAGTATTCCCTGTGTACATCTGAGGTTGGTGGGAACGTGGCTAAACACGTTAGTCCTTCAAACTTAAGTATCTCTGGCAAACCAGCTAAAACAAAACAAGGAGTCTGAAAACTGCCCCTTCAAAGGGAGGATGTGTGGGTGGGGGTCAGGTGTCTTTGATGCAGGCCAGATACGGCACAGGAATGTGCAATATCCTGCTTCCTTCAACACCAGAAAAATCAAACAGCTAGAGATCGTCTCCCTGCTCACCAGTCCCAACCTTCCAGCCAACAAGCTCTCCACTGAGGGGATCTCTCTCAGGGGAGTGCTCCAAGTGCCTGGCTGTGCCTGGCCATCTGTCTGTCTGCCCGTTTTGTTTTTTTTTTTTTTTTCATTTTCCCTTGCTTTTGTTGTTGTTTGCTCTCGCTGACTCCATATTCCACCACTCAAATAGCCCTGCGCCTCAGTCCACGTTGTGAAAAGTCCTGAAAGGCCTTGGGAGTATCTTTAGTTTGAAGACCAATGCCATGCCATAAAGCAATTTAAGTTTTTGCACTCAGGGCTGTATTTATACTTACCCACTTCTGTGCACCCAGGCCTTGATGCTGATGGGGTTGGGGGTGCAGAGGGCATTTAGCAAGCACTTGCTCAGCCTTTTCCTATGTCACGGTCCATAAAGCCAAGGCTGCAGGGTACTAAGTAAGTATCACAGTTCCCTCAGACCCCCAGTGAACTGTTTCTGCAACCGACGTGGAGCTTTCTGACCAACCCTTAACTGCATTCAAAACAGTCACCCAGATTGCCTGGATATATGTGCACACCTGCACACACACATATCATCTTAAGCGTTCTGTGGCTTAACACTCTAACTCACATACCTCATATGCCTCAACCTCCCAAAGATTGTGGGACAGTAACTTAAATAATATTTGTGAAGGACCCAGAAATGTTATTATCAGCAGCACGGCCCTCACAGAGATTAATAATTATTTACTCAGAACAAGCTTGGCTTTAAAGGTACAGCAAACAGAGAGCATTGAACACTGACGGCTAGTGATAAAGGAGGAAAAAAAGGGTCATTTCCTCTCCATCTAGTGCATTGAGGCAGAAATTACTAAATGATTACTAATTCAAATTTATGGTATGTTGTATATGGGCAGGGATCAAGTGTGGACTTGAATAGAGAATTTTTTCTTCGATTTTCTTACTTCCAGGTTAGTTTTATCTTGTAAATATGGCTTTATATGCAATACAAATAATACTTACAAAATTATACTTTGCAAATCAATAATTACTAATGGGATACGATGTATTTCACAACACAGGTTGTCAACTAGTAGTACAAAACTCACAGACACCCTTTCACAGGGAAGTCCTACAAGTGCCAGATAATCGTATTCAATTTTCATGCAATTCTGTATTTGCACAATTAAGACTGAACGCAACCAACCATTTGATAATCTCAAGAATGATACAGGAGCTCAATGAAGATTAGAAACAGCAAGAAAATGTCAGTGTCTGAGGGAGAAAGCAGAGGAGAATGCTGGGGGGGGGGGATAAAAATCAAGCAAGCAAACCAGAAAGTCAATTATTTTCCATTCCTCTTTGCCAGTTGCATGCCCGCTCTAATTAGAAGAGCAGCTAAGTAGCCCTGCCAGCCATCCAGGTCGGAGAGGGATATGATGACAAGGAATGTGAGGAAGCGAGCACTGCTGCTGCTGCTGTTACATCTGTTTTAAAAAGTGACATCAGTCTCCCTTTAGAGCTAACTAACCAAGCAAATTTTGCAACTGTTAACAGGACACAGTTGCTACTAATGAACTCAAGGTGGCGGGAAGAATCAGACACAAATCTACCCAGTCTGACAGCCTGATTGCTATTATTTTTGTTCCTTTGTTGTCCATACCTCTCAATAGTGTTTGCTTTTTTGTAAATTAAGTCCAGGCCAGGTAGAAAACAGCAACTTTGAGCACATCTTCATTATATTCCAAAAATATTAAAAGATTAAATACCTTTCCACTTTACAAAAGATACCAAAAAATAAAAATAATGAGGACAAAAAGTAGGAAAAGAATGCCTGCAATTGGGAGTCCCCAGCTCGGTATGCCTGTCACATGCCATAACAAAGAAATCAGCACACTGGAAATTCCTCCTGCTGTGCACAAATGAAGCCAGAAATGACTGTCACTGCTGCTTGTACAGAGAACATCAACATCTATCTGATGCTTCGCAAGCTGGGTATGTTTGGTAGCCCTGGACTACAGAGCCTGAGCAGCATATTTTGACGATTCAGCAGCACAGTTAGGCACAAGCTAGTTTCACTTCCATTCTGGCGTGGATCCTGTTAAAAGATTTTTTGTAACCACTGGAGGATCTGAGGTAGCCAAGGGGGGGAAAATAATGATTTCTTTGAAGTTCCAGACAGAAAAAGACTGAGTGTCACTCACTGATTAAGTGTAAAAGACAGTAAGGAAATGACCATTTTTATTATCCTTTTTTCTCCACCAGTCATTCATGTTTTACCCAGTGCTTTTTAGAGGCAGAATGCCGCCTTTCAGGACAACAATTCTACAACATCCTAATCTGTACATTTGTGTGAACAACCATTATTGATATAACTGCAAAATATCACTGTCTCTTCTTATGATGTAATTAGGCATCAGGCATGATAAGCTTCTTATTAACCAAAATTTATTGTCTTCCAGCATGGCTGCTGCAAGCAAAATCATTCAGCTCTCATTTTATCTGATTGTATAAAGTGCAACAGCAAGCTTTATGTTTTGTACAGAGCACACAAAATGTTGAACACAAAACTTAGACTATTGAGCAGAAAATTGTATTGCAACATTAGCCACTGTGTGATTTAGTGTCAGGCCATAGTCTGGATGAGAAATTTCAAAGACTTTTTCCTTGACCTAATTAGAAAGTAGACAGTTTTCACCAGTTGACAAGATTTCTACCCAAATGAATCTCAAGCAGACCCAAAGCAATGGCTGATTGCGGAAACAAATGGAGAGACTCCTGCTTTTTGTAAGCAACTCAGAGGACGTGTCTTAAATAAGGGACAACAGAAGAAGCTACAATGGAACAAACCAACAAAATAACCAGGAGGAAATGACCAGGGTTAAGATGATATTCACTCCAAAATGGTAAATGAACTTAAGCAAACAGCAAAAAAACCCTGTAGTTTGAAATCTCTCTTTTATTAGCCTTTGCATCTGAGGACTGAGAGATGGCAACCAGGATGTCAGTTTTTTAAAAACATTTCACAGGGGAACTACAGGCTTCTAAGTCTGGCCATATATGTGCTGGGAAAATTAATAGAAATTATAATAAAGACTGACTTAGGGGACATGTAGATAAAGATTATATATTTGGGAAAAAAATAACAGGAGTTCTCACATGTTCCTGCCTGGTAACATGTGGGAGTTCTTCACAGGGTCAAGTATATCCATCTGATATAAATAACCTGGCTTTCCAAAGGTGTTTTTTTTAAACAGTCCCCCTCCAGTACCTTTTCGGGAAAGTAATTAGTCATGGCATTGCATGGTGAATACTTGGTTAAAAGTCAGGAAACAGAAAGCAGGGTGAAAATAGAACAGAACAAAATCATCAAGATCAAGAAAAATCTAGTTTGGGAGCATGTGCTGCTCAATACAGTGATGACCAACCTGGAAAGGACATGGGCAGCAAAGTGAGAATGTCTGCTGATGGTACAAAGTGATACTGAGTAGGAACAGGAGAGAATAGTGGTGAAAAATTGCAGAGGTGCTTTGCACACTGCATAATGAAAAGGCAGATGAAGTTCAGTAGAGATTAATGTAAACAAATACACAAGGGGAAGAACAATCCTGACTTCTTATACAAAATCATGGGCTCTGAGCTGATCATTAGCACTCAGGAGAAAGACCGTGGGGCTGCAACAGATGAAGTGTTAACGATTATTAGGAATAAAATTGAGAACAAAACAGAGAATATCCTCATGCCACCATAAGGAATCAGGGTTCCCTACATATTAAACTATGTAATTCTGTCTCCCCATTTTGAAAAGAACACAGCAGAACCGGAAGAAAGGCATGAAAAGGATAATTAAAAGTGTTAAAAAGCTTCAGTAGAGGGGATGACCAAGTGGAGTAAGACTTTCATCTGGCTCAGGGGAAATCCTGGAGAATTAAGGGTCTCTAAAACCATACGCAGCAGAGAGAAGGCACATAGAGATCAACCATTCATCTTCTCTTTTAACTTAAGAAGTAAATGTCATTGACGAGCCTTGAAGAAGCAGGCTTCAAAAGGGAGGCAGTGCTTCACTTAGGTGTTGTTAACTAGTGTTGTTAATTTGTGGACCCAAAGTTTACCTGGTTTGAACAGAATATTAGTCAAGTTCATGCAAGTGAAATCCCTCAAGAACTACTGTCTGTCCAGAAACGGCATCTAGCTCATGTCTGCTCCAGGATATTCAAGAAGTAAGAATCCCCTTTCCCCATCTCTGTCAGCCAGCCCGGAAGCTGGTAATACACAGATTTGTCTGAGAGGTCTCTCCAGAGACCAGCACCAGCCAAAAAAAGGTCTTTGGTGAGCAGCAGCAGAGTAGAGAGATTTTTATATATAAAGCTCTAGGACTGAGGCACAGACATTAGAAATCAGGATTTATGATAAAATAAGTTGAAAAAATTAATGAACTCTGGGGATACTAAAATTTTCTATGAGATCAAGGGGAGATCAGGCAAGTAGAAGTACCACTATATGCTTGTCCTGTCCCTATACTCTTTGCAGTGTTACTGGCTATAGCAAACTGAGCTAGAGGCAACTTTGGTCTGACCTGCTACTGGTATTTTGTTTGTTCTTGCTTCTGCTTTTACGGCATCATGCAAACAGGCAGTGTCAGGACTTAAAGCGTATCCCCCTGCTCCTGAGAATTTGGCTGCCTGGGCTCAGGGCCAGCTTAGAGAGAGCACAGCTGCTGACTTTGAAAGCTGCTGTTAAGAAAACTAGAAAAAGCCTCAACAGACACTGCCCCTCCTTCCCTCAGGAGCTGCTTTTAGCTGTGACTGTCCACCTTGGCCTCTGCCTGAGCTATCTTGCAGTTGTGTTATAGCCATGCCCGCACCTGGCCATGCAACCCATTGATCAGGACTGATCATTGACCCACAGACTGACTGCCCAGTGCATCCCAGGACCTGTCCTGTCACCATGACTTCACCTGGTGATCACCGGCCCCCACCTGTCCGTTGTCCTCAGCCCCAGCCCTGCTCTGCTTAGTTTGTTGGGGTGTGGTGGGACTGCACCCAGCCAGGGATGGCACAGCCCTGCCAGCCTGCGGGCACCTGCCCTGGCTGGGCACAGTCGTGCAGCTACCGTGCCCTGCCCACACCCCATGGCCCATACTGTACCCTGACACAGAGCAGCAGTGCAGAAGTTCAGTCAGTATCTTCTGCTAATATCCACCCTGGATCGGAAGAACAAATCAATAAAACATGAGGAATCTGGACAGCCAGGGTGCCAGCGACAGCATCTTTTGTCTTTAAAAGTATCTCATAGCACACTGTCATAATTCAGAAGAGCTTCATTTATATAGAGATTTCTACTGTGAAATTCTATTGATTGCATAATACAACATTTCCTTTTGGGATTGGCAGCTAAAATATATAAAGCTCTCTATCACAGGAGACTTCTGTCCAAAGTTAGTGTACAGGAAAAGTGGAAAAGAAGGCTAAATACAGGCTGTTCTCTTTGCTGTGCTTTTAGAACAATGTTCCCCATTCCTGTCTCTGCAAGAAGCACTGTGAGAAATAACTCAAACTGCTACAGTAGGACAGCAAAATTTCAAAGCTCTGGCTCTGAACACAAGTGTAAAAGTACGTTGAAAGCCGAGAAAGGAGAAAAAAAAAAAAAAAGCCCTCAATTGACATTTTCTTTATTGTTTGGTTCATTGCAGTAGATATTCCCCTAAATAATATATTGCATTAAATTTTAAAGCACTACAGGTTTCAAAATGTTTGATCCTTCATTCTGGTTTGTATACCTGTGGAGTTCATTTATTTGATTCTTTCCATAGTCATGAAGATTAGAATTTTCCATTTTAGTTTTAACATGGGAATCTTAACTCATTTAGTCAGCTGATTCCAGGAACTGGGGCTTTAAAAGTAGAACATTAAACATTGAAAAATTAGCAATAAAGCTCTAAGAGTTGGCAACAGTTACCACTGCAAGGACTTTTCTTTTTAGCTCTTAAAGTTTTACAGTTCTGAATCAATACAGTTCAATGATGGGAACAGCAGAAGTCTGATACTGCCTCCAAAACCCCTCCTCTTAAAACTAGAATTCCCAGAAAATAAGTCAAAACAGCAAAAACAGCAACAGCTTTTATGCAGGATATCAGTTACACGTGCATGTACTTCACTCCTGATCAGACACTTCTCCTTTCTTACTTTCCCCACACATTTTGCTCATCTACTTAATTGTCTTACCATGCACAATGAATATTGCTTTGTCCAGAATGTAATATTTCTAATGCTGTAGAGTAAGAGGCTCACTGCTGTTCTGCTGAAGCTAATGCAAGTTTTGCTGATGACCTATTGACTTCAGTGTCTGAAAAAGTTAGGCTCCTTTTCTGCCTCGGTAAAACATGTTGTTAGCATTGAGTCAATGAGTCTAGAGTTCAAGCAGATTTTTCCTTTACAGCCAATTTGAAACACTAATTCTGTGAAGTCAGGTCTACATGTATTATAAAACTTAAAAGTTAAAATTTAAAATGGAACATGAACAGTTTCCACTTCGTTCAAAAACGTCTTTTGTATTCAAGAAAAAAAAGAGTGACTATTTGGAAGAGAACTGGAGAAAAAGACCAAGTTCAGGATAGGTTTAATTTTAATGTCTGGTAGTTTACATTAGAGTTAATTTCATTTGAATTCTATCAAAACCAGAATGATATTTCAGGTAAAGTTTTCTGAAATAAATATATGTATGTAATTATGATAGATTTCACAAAAGGAAAACCTAAGGTTTGTATAAGTAGACCTTGCTCTCCTTCAGGCATTATTCCAGACCAGAACCGAAATGCCTGGGCTCAGGAAAGCTGCTGCTGATAACCCAGATGAGGAACACAGCTTTCTTTCCAGGTACATTTAGATGTGAGTTAACTTGTATTAGCAAATTTTTGGGGGAAGGTAGACCTTCTGTCTTATCTTACTAGGTGATACTTGGCTCTTTCATCCTGCCTCTTGAGTTGAAATGAGAAAGACAGGCTCAACCTCTCATGAGCATAACTGTGAAAGGTGTTTAGCAACTAAATCTTCCTTGTAATCTCCCTGCAAGGAGAAATTCAGATATCTGACTTCCCATTTACAATGCCAAAACCTAAACATTATGCCCTCCAATAGTCTCTCTCTCTGCTAAACTACATATTAACAAGACGGAAGGTTTCTTTCCAAAGAAGCCCTGGAGCAGTTTGGCTGATTTACATAGGGGCCAATTTCTTCACATGTAGCAGAAATACTATAGTGATCAATCCACTAAGGGAGAAAAATCAAATATTCCCCCAACTACCCAACTTCTAAAGGATTCCAGCAGTTTCTGAATTTAATTACCGACAAGTTTAGATATGCTGGGAGATTCCAGGGCTGGTTTTATGCACTTTCCCTTCAACGTCTCTTGTCAGACTTTCTCACAGTTCTTCATAAATGAAGGCCCTGATTGTTTAGATTAAATTGGAACATCACATTTAAGCCCATACGGTGTAACACTAAACATAAACAAAGTCACATGATAATTCTTGGTATGAGAAAAGAAGACAGATCTCCAATGTAACTCTGTTGTATCACAGAGCACATAATTTCTCTTAAAATCCAGGAACAATATTGTTATTTAACTCCAAACAAACTACTGCAATGTAAAAGAACATACAGATTTATTCTCAATAAGGCAAGCGAGCCCCGATTCTTTGCACTGAATATTCACGCAACTTATTGTGGTACAAACAGGTTCAATGCTAGCCTGAAAGTCAAGGTCCCTGCTCAGGCTCAGCTACACATAGCAAAGAACAAACTTGCACGAAGTTAGCTATATCAATTCATGCGTTTTCCACTCCTTCAGTTGGGGAATGTTTGTGTGTACACAGGACCTTTGAATTTGAAATCAGAGTTCCCAGCTACACAGAGCTGATGGACAGGCTGTTTGCCTTTTAGTCGCAACCTTTCTCAGCAGCTCCTGGCTTTTGAGCACTGTAGCCTGAAGTCAAATAAACTGTTCAAAGAAAATGTAGCTGCACATTCATGTTCAGCTACAAAGGTCACATGCTTGGGATGCAGAGATCCAAGAAAAGGCTGAACAAGAGGCTGGTGGTTAGAAGCAAAGTTATTGACAATATTTTGCCTTTAAATTCATGTCAGAATAGTCTCAGTAGAGTCACTTACCCTTTTTTGTTATTAAAAACACTTTTTAATGAAACACCTTAAGTTTCTTACAATTAAAAAGAAAGATTATTAAAAAGATTCTTTCAAACACAAAACTGAATATTTCTCTCAACTTTTCCCAATGTCTTTCTAGAGCAGTCATCTTTTTTCATTTCTTTATATTTAAGTAAAAATGCTGAGAAGATCACAACTAAACAGAGTCAACTGCAACAATCCAAGAATGATTTCCTGACCCTTCCTCCATCAGTCCTTCTATTCTTACTACAACTGTGGTCCACGCATCACCAGTAATGACATTTGTGATCACAGTTTGGTAACATTTTATAATTTGAAACTCCAAGAAGTTGTAATAACAGTCAGTAAAACCAAATGTTTATTTTAGATACTCATTAACTTGCCCTGACCGGTTAATAAATTGTCAGTAATCACATTATTACCTGGGAGATAGTGAAAATATTAGGAATAAGTGTAAACATTTATGTAGCTTAAATATTGGAGGACTTAAAGGTGTTGCTATTTGCTAATGCCTGTAGTGACTTTTCCATTTTAATGGACAAGAGGTCTAAATGGATGTCTTTCAGTGTCTCTTAACAGGGAATGAACCAAGCCTTAATTAAACAGGCACTTTCAACTTTGAAGAACCAATGAAGCTTGCAGACACACCCCAAGAGAAACCAAAACACATGACAGTATTTTGGAGTATTTTTACAAGATGCTTGGCATACCTGCTATGGAGTTATTACAAGGAAACAAACAACATCTGAACACAAAAGGAATTTTTTGTTGCAAGAGTAAAACTTAAATTCTTTGCACTAGCTACTTTCCCATGAAGTCACGAGAACTCATAAGTCATTGCTGTACCTCCAAAGATCTACATTTTCAGCCTATGACACTGCGTTTTAGCCTTGATCCACAAATAAGCCCCATGAATCTATTTGGAAGCAT
Source organism: Burhinus oedicnemus (assembly GCA_008921705.1). NCBI lineage: Eukaryota > Metazoa > Chordata > Aves > Charadriiformes > Burhinidae > Burhinus > Burhinus oedicnemus. The sequence goes on along the minus strand of VFFE01009068.1, from coordinate 156,037 downwards.
TGGAAGCATGCTCACGCATGTGTAAGCATGCTTTGGATTTAATGAGCAGTGAATAATTAAGTGACAATGATGACACTTCAGCACAGTTTATAAGCTGGTATTTGGGAATGTACATGCACTGTAGAGGCAACTCTGTACTATTATTTGAAACAAAAGTAAACAGCTATCAGTATGTACTTCCCCATATAAAAATTCCTCATTTGACAGCCTGCCGTAACGTTGTGTAAAAACACCGTAGTTAGAAAATAGCATGCAGCAGAGAGCTGCTCTGCAAAGGCAGCTACTTTCAGGAGCTAACTTTAGATGCAGAAAGAAAATCTTTCAGTTAGAGCTTACCTTGCACCACAACTCATTCTCTGTTGACTGGAAATGAAGGTTTTTTGAAGTACCAGATTTTTTGTGAAGCTGAACTGCCTTCAGCATGAAGACCTGAGCAGAAAAGTAGAATCAAATTGCATTTAAAACCCCCATTTCACCAGTCACTGCTAGCTAGCTGGGTCCTCAGACACATTCTAAGATAATATGTTTAATTTTTTAACACCATTAAAATTCAGCCAGTATATGGCGTGACCTCTCTTCACTGTGCTGTGCTGATGAGGCAAAAAAGGTAACAGCTTTTCCCCACAGACCCTCATACAGGTTCCTTGGCTAGGCTTGAGGCTACCTAGTGCCTTCTTAAAAAAAGGGACTTAAACAGGCATTATCATCGTGAGGATAGAGCCAGACGAGAAGATGAAATACATTAATTTTGTATAGAGGAGATGTAAAATTAAGGGAAGCAGAGTTGATACAGGTCACTGAGGTGGAAGGGGACAGATACTAAAGGAGAAAAAAGCCATCTGTTAACGTTAAGAACTGGGGAATGGCAAGGAAAAATACTATACAGGTGGAGAAATGCACAGTTTAATGAAGGAGTTAAAAGGATTGGAAATATGGAACTGGGAAAGTATTTCCTACTAGGGATAGCTGAGGAGAATTTTATTCTAATTGAGAGAAACATGGTTACGTTCTCTTTTCCTTTATTTCAACCCAGCAATAAAATGAACCACTAGACTTTCGCATGGGACTCATATGTAAATGGAGAAAACCCAAATGAAAAATAAAGGAACCAGCAAGTATATGCTATCGAGGCAACCCAAATTACCATGGCTAAGTGGTTCAGCATACATAGGCAAGAACAAGTAAAGTAGAATTGTTTCCTTAAACAAAAGAGTTTGGAACTCAGCATGGTCCCAGTTTTGAAGTTACAACTAGGAGACCTGATCCTAGCATTATAACCTACAGTCAGCAGCAATTTGCTTTAGAAAAGGTCTTCTCATGGACTGCTACAGAGGGAGAACTAGACCAAAACTGAGCAGAATCCAGCCTAAAAAATGGCGCAATGGGATTTTATTCTAAAACATCTATACCCAAGGGTACATCAATGAAAGAAAATAATAAAGGTCCTGGATGAAAGTGAGGTGGAACTCATCAGTAGGCATGTAGTATGGGAGATCTCAGCTAAAGAAATGGGAATGGGTATTTGCAAAGACTACAGAAAGAGAGGTGTTTGTACACACATCAACAGAAGGCTTCCTTGTACAAAACAAAAGCAAGAAACAGAGACAGGAAGGAAATTACAGGGAGTAGCTTGAGTAATAGCCAAAATGCAGTTTCAGATCTGTGTAAATGTCAAGGTAGGGGACAGAAAGTGGGGAGACATCACATGTAGTGTGAAAAATCAGTTCTCCAATCAAACAAAATAATGTGAGAAAAAGGAAGAGAGGAAGGGGCAAGTACTTTGAACAAGAAAGTTACTCCCAGAAGATATACTTTCCACCTGTAAAAATAAAACCCAGAATCATAGCAGTGCCAGCAGGTATGAATAACAAACTGCAAACATTAGCTGAAAGAGGAGTGTAATATGATAAACAAAACACAAGGCACAGGAAGAAGAATGTTTAGAGTAAAAAGTGTCAGGTGGAGAACACAGTCCCAGATGAAAATTTAGTAATCTCTTCATCTTTCAGTTCTCAGATGAGAATGAATGACCAAAACGTTAGAACAGAGAAGGAGGAAGAAACACTAGCAATGACTCTTTCTGCCATTTTCACTTAAGGTAATGAAGACTGAAGGAAATTAAATGACTGCCAAAGGCAGCAATTAATGCAAGCAGGAGAATTATTCTTAAAGGAACATAAATAATATAAGAAGGAAGCAGACTGCGTAAAGCTTCTTATATGTCAGAGAGTGCAGCAGATTCATGAATTTCCTGGCTTCCTTTTTATCAATGCTTACATTGTACTATATTAAAGCTTTGCTGAGTAACTCTTCCAGTCCTGCAACTCTTTTGCATACAGAATTTGTCAGATACCAGAAAAAAAATCTAGCCTCAAAAATTATAACACCATCTCTCATAAGAAACTTGTTGTGTTTCCATGATCTTAACAATGAAGCCTTACTGCAAGGTAAGAGAAGGACAAAGCAGTAACTATAAAGTGAACATTTATCACCTGACCGTGGTGGCTATCGTACTGTCCTCAGTAATAAACAAGACACATAGAAACAGCCATTTCTACAAGATCATGCTACCCGTGTTGCACAGAAACATCATCCAGAGCAATTCTTGTGGAGTGTGCTATGCTTAGTGTATCTTTCTGATTCTATATCCTTGTCCAACATATAGCTGCTGGCAAGGTGAAGCAAAACCTAAATATGGAAGAGTTAAAGGGGAAGTACTAGGAATAAAATTTTAAATGGAGGCAGAAGACCTCTTGTAACAGATCTGCCTTTTAGACATTCTTTCAGAGTTCAGCTTTCAGCCCTGGTCAGAAGGCAAAGCACACTGAAAAATCCTTCTCAGGCTCATTCATAATATAAGGAGCAAATATCTTCATGAAGAATATGAGGCAAATTCGTGTTGCTCATCAGTAACCATGGTTGATATCAGAACCAAACTATACAACTCTTTTTGAAGTTTAACTAATTCAACACAAGGATTTTTGACAATGAACTCTGGATTAATAGGGAATGTTAGGCCATTGACTCAGTATAGCTAAGGTTTCATCCATCTTACATAGACATATATGTATGCTATAGCATTTTTTTCCCTAATTCTCATTTCACTAGGTGATCCAAATGGTTTCGTTGTAGTGATCCACTGCGTGATCCATTAAGTTTCCAAAAGGTAAAGAAAGGTTAAGAAAAGGAGGGTGACAATTTTCACACTATCTTCAGAACTGATGAAGGAGGTTGCCAACATAACGTGTACATTTGGACTATCTACCCATCTGACCTAAATTAGGAGCTCTTTCTGACAGCTGGGAGAGAGTCTGTCAAGAAGCCAAAATCTATCCTTTTCAAAATATTTGGGACTTAAGTGGAACGAAAGTTATATTTTCTTGAATAGGAATGTACATATATGCTCTTTTCTTTACAAGTTTAGGCATATAAATTGCCCAAGAACTAAGAACCCAGTAGGTGATTAAATCAAGTTTTGAGGCTTCCAAGAAAAAAATAATGGCAAGAATAATCTTAAGTGTTTTCTTTTTTGTTCTCCCTGAAATTACTATTGGTAGAGTTTGGGAGCTTTTTAACCTAAAAATCTCTTTAGTTTTTGAAAGACACTCTGCTTGTATACCCATTTTTGAAAATTCAGGTTGAGACCTGTGAAGAAGACTGTATAGACTGCTACCTTCACTTTTGAAAGCATAAGAGGGAGTTAAAAAGAAATTGCTCAGAAAAATCCTACTGTGAAGCTCAGATGGCATATTGGTATGTTCATAAGCTTGGTTGCTTACACAGATTTCCTCAATGAAGAAATCAAATTGAGCCTCACCATAGGTTTCCGAGCATGATACATTTCTATGTTTTAAGAACCACTCTGGCACCACTGGGATGGCTGCATTGCAGACGTAAGCCATGTCCCAGTAAAGGTCCAGGTCTGGCCATTTTTGAAGCAAAACATAAAAGGACGCAATCCTTTCCTAGAAAAAGGAGTACAGGCTCTATTTTCAATTACTGTGAAGAATAATCAACCTTAAAAGCCTACCAGTGAGTTACAGAACCACTCACTGCCAAGTTTAATTACAGGCAGAATGAACGGTATGTGATGGAAAAGAGGAGTTTAATCTTCTGCTGTCTTTCCCTTCATACAGGCACCAACAGATGATATCAGAATATGATGTGGTGGCTTTCTACACTTGCTTTTTTGCCAGGAAGAAGTAACATAATTATACAAAGCGGAGCACAAACATGGGGCACAGATGGGGGGAAATCAAGATTTTTCACTCTAAATAAAAATCTCTCAAATCCACTGCAAGCACATACAAAAGTTAAGATGAAGACACTGGAAAGTCCTTTTCCCAGAAAGGGCACACAGTAGCTGCTGTTACTACCATCCAGTGAAAGGCTGAATGGTGTCTCCTCATGAAACTGCTCCTTGCACACCACTTCCCTTCCCCTACTCCTCCTCAGCAAGAGGAAGAATGTACTGAACTTTCTCTAACATCTCTGATGAAGTATGCTCATTTACCTGCATATGTCTCATTCTGATTTATTTTACCTGACCTTGCTGTCCCAATATGGGTTTGTCCAGTGCCTAATAACTGTAGGACCTGGGAAATTTTGTTGATAGCTGAAAAAGGATAAATGGTCTTTCATAAACCTTACATAATAACAAAAATATTGTCAATGACTCACCTCTCTCTGAGCATAATTTGATATTATACAGAACTGAAAATGAACACTTAGGGTACTATTTTGTCTTTAATAGCAATTGAGCATCCCCAGGAAAAGGCAACCTGCTATGGGAAAGTAAGGTTCACAGGACTTCAGTCTCTTTTTCATCTCTGTCTGACATGTTCCAAGACATACGGCTTTATAAATTCTTACTGATTTCCATCAACATGTCTCTTTGATGTTTAAAGTCTCAGCTGGAGTCACATTTGTAAGCCAACAGCTCCTTTCAAAATATTTATGTCCTTTGACTCAAAGTTCAAAACAGGGCAAGATTCTTTTCGTATAATTGCTTAGAGCAAGCACAGTATTTGTTACGCCAGTTCAAGGAACAGGCATGATGTGTATTTTAAGACACTATACCTCATGTAACTTTTGGCACTGGCATTGAAGAACTATAACCTTTTAATAAAGGAGAGCAAGTTGTTCAGTGCTTCTCACATTAAGCCAGTTTTTACTGTACTGAAATCAGCTTCAGTGGTCTATAAGTTTTCCATGAGGAGAATCAAGCTACAATAACACTCTAAAAACAGAATTCACGCACACAGTTTACTGAGGCTCCAATATATACATAAACTACATATGAAAAAAATCCAGTGGAATGCGATGGTGATTAAGTCAATAAGGTTCATTAGACATTTGCCTTATAGAATTTAATAAATAATGGCATCTTTTCTCCAGAATTTTTTAAGCAATATGTACTTTCTCAAGCAGGAGAGAAAATGGTGAATTTCAGTTCATAGAGCTCTGCGTGGAGTATAGATTTTACGTATATCACCACAGATTTTGTTTTGCAAGACTTTTAGATTTATGGTTCCAGTGCCCTTCTGGTTCCTAGGTATTCTTGGCAAGATGCTGAAGCCCCCCTCAGGATGTCAGTTCTTTGGCTAGCTGATCCAGAGAGAGGGTGTGAGACAGATAGAGAGGAGGAGCAGTTCCTTCACTTCTCTCCAATTTGCATAGCTCGTTCTGTCTGGGCTGGAGGGCTCAAGCCAGCTGCTGCAGAAGACATGTCAATTGCCGCATAGAAAGATATACCCCAAATCATTCCATAACTCATATTCCAGATACCTCTGTTCTCAAAGCAAGAGTCAAACAGAGGATTATATTAAACATAGGTGGCAGTTTCAGCCTCTCTGCAGCTGAGCCTGACTGCTGCTGCCTTCTCTTTCTCATTTGCATCCTCCCATCTGTTCTTGCTTCATTTCCTGCCACCCCACACAGATTATTACACTCTTTTCTCAGTCCTCCTCCATCTCTTTCCTTCTCCTGTTACAGCTACTGTCACTGCCTTCTCGCTTGCCCCTGCCTTTCCCAGGCTGTCACATTCCTTCCTTCTTACCCAGCTTCAGTCATCCCAAGTCCTCCCCTTCCTTGCTCTGCCTTGCCTCTCCCCACCAGCAGCTGTGGCAGTGCCAGAACAGACAGCACGACCACAAAGCTTCCTGAACCTGCTGACTTTATTACAAATCTGCCCCCTGCACAAATAGAGCAAAAATGTGGCAGTCTATAAGCGTTATGTGACGTTACATTGCACTTTCATCTCTCATCAAGCATACATACAAGCTTGGAAACAGTATAGATAAAAGACGTCTCATTTAAATGAGATTTTTTTTTCTTTTGTATTTCAGTTAATTATTCTTTCATGCATAGCACAATAAAAGAAACCCCTGTGCATTCTCTCAGCCTCAGGAATTTTGCAGAAAATTCTGGTGACTTTTCGGCTACACTATTTGAGGAACATGGGAAATTACCAAGGGAACTCCCATGGAAATTATCTTTCAATATTTTTAACTTTGTGTATCTGAGAACAGTGCACCACACACAACAAAGCTAATGGAATATGGCTGCTTCAGAAAACACATGGCTCCACACTCTCCTCCCCATATTAAATCCATTAAATGGCAAGCAGAAAATGCCTATGAGGTTTATGATGAACCAGCAGAGAACATCATGACCACTGAGGTGCCAGAACAGCTCCACATACACTAGAAAGACCACTTCACATTGACACCATTCACTACTTTTACAAGGGATGGCCTTAGAAGAGTGCCCAGGTGATTAAGGGATTACCTTGCCAAACTATGAGGCAGAGCTTTTAACGACAGAGAAAACTAAGCTGACAACTACAACGGTGTGGCTTACTTTAAAGCCTAGTGTATTTTCTGCACTTTTTTTTTTTTAATTTGACAAATGTAAACTCTTTAATGCAAAGCATAGGAAACCATATTCCTACCATCAGGCTTTCCCTATACCCATGCTTAACCAAATAGGGACCACTTCTCTCTCAACTCAAACCTTGTCTCTTATGTCTATATACTTTAATCCAACTGCAAGAATTCACAAAGAAATTCACTTTGCAGGCCTTGCTTGTGTTTCAGTCCTGTTGCACCCATGTTCTTAACGTTTCAAAAGTTTCATGACACTTTCACAAACCCACTGTGAAGCCGATGGGCAATTTTGTCTGTAAGGTATTGTGGCGGAAAGGAATTTCATGAGGATGTACAAGATCTTCTTGATTTATGTGTCTCTGTGACCTTCTCTAACAAAGACAAGTCAATTCTGTGACGAAAATTATCTGTAAGAAGGAATTTCTATGATGCAAATTGACCCTGCTTTATTTCAGATAGGCTCGCTATTATCTTGTGAGTGATCAGATAAGAAGGCCTAGTGGATTGATGCTCTGTGGAACAGGTTTCAAAAATCCAGAGAAGAAATGGGTCTGCTTATGAAATTTTTTCCCTCCTGTCAGCTGCAGTATTACCCCTGGTCTGCAAAGGCCTAAAGATCATTAGGGAAAGCTAATCAGCTTACAATCCAGGGGTCCACTTCACATCAGAATTTTTTCCTGCTCACTGGAAAATGTTTAAAATCACTGCTCTAGCCCCCTTACAGTCAGATTTTCTCTGTGTGACTGTATTCTGCTAGAACAGCCACATAAGAGGATTTAACTGTTTTTAACTAAAGGTAAGAGCAGCAACTCTTGTTGCGGAGAAAGCTTGCTTTTCTGTACTGCCCTATATCTATGTGTTGCTATTCTTACCCACCTTTACAATTAGCAAACCCTGGGTTCAGACAGGGCCTGATGAGAGTGGGCTGAATCCACCTACACAGTTCTCCAGCAAGTTTGCTGGGATTTCCCACACTGAATCAGGAACTGAAAATGTATGTGATGTGTACAGCTGGTTGTATTTATAGGTTATGACTCCTCTGACTGACCGACCACACATTTGGGTATTTTGTTGTTATGGAAGCTACTCAACTCCCTTTGCTTTATACTAGGTGTCAAGGAGGTAAGGTGTACTTGTAGAAATAAGAAGCATAAGCATCTAGACTGAAAGCACAAAACCAGGTCTGTTGTCATAGGGTAACCTTGAATCAGGCCCACAAAAACTAGTTCTTCTACTTCGGCATCTTGAATTTTTGTTTTGATTTCAACTGGGGAAGAGGGGACTCACATGCATGACATAATTTGACTATGTATGCCCAAAAAAGAATTTATTCTGGCTATTTACTTTGTATGCAGTCTTGCGTAGGTTTGTTTTTATGTCTGTGACATCTTTATTTGCTGTTTGCTTTTTCTAAAAACAATAAGCCCTTCCTGTGCTTTTGCGGACTATTGTAAGTAAACAACTCTCCTTTTGGTTTTAAAATTACCTTTTGGACAAAGAACATTTGTCCTACATAATAGCCAGTAAATTAAAGAGGATGTTGACCAGAAGATACATCTGTATATAATATATTACAGCAAGTTTGCTGATTTCCCACTTAGTGACTTCTCTACTATTTTACAAGTGTGGGCCAGAAACTTCTCAAGTGCCAGATTTTTCCATGAAAATTACAATGGGCAGCTGAGGTTTTATGTAGATCTGGATCTTCCCCACCTCCTGACCTCTTCTTCCACATTGGTTTATGGCCAGATTTTCAAAAGAGATCAACCAGTAGTAGACCATTTTGAAGACCTGACCCAAAACCTTTAAAAATCCTAGAAGTTTAAAAAAAAACCCCAAAACTCAGAAACCTGGAAATCTAGTCTGTATTCAGTACCTGACCTATTGTTCCAGGCTATCTCTTTTTTTAAGTTTTTTAAATCTCCTGAAAGATCTTAAGAAACCTGTTCAAACTGCTTCTGCACAAGTCCTACCCCACTCAAATATATGGGACCCTCAGAACAGCTGGAGCAAATCACAGAGGGATTTTTCAGCCCAATAGCTGTTTGTGAAAGATTACTCTTCGGAATATTTCTGTTTCCTGCATCCCCCATTTCCATCCCTCCATTCTTCCATTTGCATTATTCCTCAGCTAAACTACATGCGGCTCTTCTCCTTTCCAAGCCCATCTTCCAGTTCCACTAAGTACAAGTCCTGTGTTGTCTCAAGTTTTGACAGCTATTACGATCTTTAATTTCCACCTATTTGTGGAAAGGGTTGAAAGGGAAAATTTTGCTTGGTCGAACATGGTGAGAAAGAACTATTTGCTCTTCATCTTCCATTCTCCTTCCTGCCCAAGTGGAAGTGGATAGGCATCCCTGATCCATGCCTTGTGCTTGTTACAAATGCTGTCCCAGTTTTTCCATTTTGAAAAACTGCAGGTTTTTTGAGCAGGAAGAGACATGAAGGCAGCCCTATGCTTAGAAGAGAGGCAGAGGGTTATGAGACCTCTGGAGATCAGTTTTGTTACTGGTTGAGGAAAATCTGAAAGAGACAGCCTATGAGCAAAGACAAGGCAGGTAGGTAACAAGCTGAGAGAGCGAAGCAGGTTGTTGATCTCCAGAAGCAATTATCAGATCGACTTTGTGAAGCACATAAAGCAAACAGAACATGCAAGACTGGTGTCACAGGTAATAAAGAAGTCAGGCAGAGAGCCTGGATGAGAAGGCAAGGTGCTCTCTGGCAAATTCCACAGGCTTGTGCTCCGTGGTTGTCAGGAAAGATACAGACCAAAAGTGACAATGCAGATACTAGCCATGGAAACCTGGCCATCTAGTGCTGCTATCAAAATCACAGCGGCTTTTTGCTGACTACTAGAAAGTAGCTTCTGAAAGGTCTGTGCCTCTTTCATCCCAGGCAGCCTGAGCAGGGTGTGAGCCCTGGTAACATATCAGGAACTAGAATCTACTGCTTTATACCTGTCTCTGACCTTTCAGCACAAAACCCCAGCTTAAAATATATGTCACGGCTTGTCACGATGACACTTATGATACCTTACCAACTGTATAACAATAGTCAGTCAGCACTGGTATTTTATCAAGAACCTTTTTTAAACCTAGCCAGTTGCAGGGGGAAGCAGAGAGGGGGGCTGCAAGAAAATAATATGTTTGCATTTTTTATTTTATTTTAACTATCTTTAAATACATTCATCAGTCTTTTGCTTTTTCAAGTTTTGCTAGTCCTGTCCTAAAGTACAACTTCCCTGGTACAGGTTATCAGACCCTGTGCTGTGGAGTCCAAACATGTTTGCAGAGATAAAAGTCACAAATACATGCAAGCCCAGAATACTGCACTGAAAACTGGAGAGTTATATGGGAAAAACAAACAAAACCTGAAGAGATATGTGAGAAGGACATGCACTGTTTAAACAACTCTTGGCCCTTTTCTGTTGATAGTTTCTGAAGATCCATCAAACTGCATGTGGTTTAATGACAGAAAAGTAGAATGCCCACATCCACATCACAGCTTAAAGAATATAATGGTCCAGCTTAACTTCTACTGAAGCCATCATTATTTCATTTCTCCACAGAAGCCAACAGTGTGACAAGAGAAACGCTCCCCTGCCCAGGTCAGTCAGCTGATCCATTTAGACTGCGCCTAAGTAAGTAACTCATACAGACCAGAGCTTGGCCTCTGGCACTGAGACGGCAAGCGGTGCAGTGTGCCTCACCTTCAAATGGCTAAGCTTTCCCTTGCCCACACACAGCTGGATGGCCTTGTCCATACTGCTCGTCAGGAAAGATCCTCAGCATATGGTCCTCCCCAAACCAGGCCTAGAACCATGTTAGCAGCCATGGGTCAAACAGGAACATGATCACAGTTAAGCACTATTAAGGGCCAGCACCTGAGCCTCGGCACTGTTTAGGTGACTAGCACGCACGTAGCCTTGTATTGCTTTTACAGAAGAGCACCAGCAGCCCAGCTGAACTGTGATGCGAGGGGGGAAAAAACAAGAATTGGTAGAAATCTATTCTGCTCAATTTACAAAGTGAGGGGAGATAAGCTGTGAAAAACAGGGATGTTATTTCCATTATTTGCTTTTCTGACAGGCTTGCTGTCATCATCCTACCATACACACCAAATTCCAAAACTCAAAACTGGGGCCAAATGCACAAATGAGTTTTGGCAATCTGTCACATACCTCGCAATGAGTGCATTTTTCCCATGAAAACTATTCTGCCTGATGCAACAAACCTCTTTCATCAAAGGGCTTCTGTTGCCTTGCCCCTGTCAAATACTTTCAAGGAAAGTAAGATGGGGCCAAAGGGGAGAAACAAACAAACAAACAAACAAATATAATAGTAAAAATAATAAATAAATATTTAGGCCATTTATCCTTAAGACTTCTACAAAGTCCAAAACAAAGTTCTCATTTGTCACTGAATACCCGCAAGCAGCTTAGTCCACTTGCTTTCAAAAGGTATGGGGGTTTTAAATGTTGAAAGCATCAATTCCCAAAACAGTCCCCATTAATCGCACCTGGTGGAAAGGAGTTTGATTACATCAAATGGGCCCTACATCAAGGACAGTAAACCATCCTAGGGTAAGTTTGGAATGAACTTCTAAAGCATGCACTCAAGTGCAAATCCTGGATACTTTATATAATAGTGGATCAATTATCTAAGAGGTAAACTCTTTGCTTTGAATATGCGAACATTTCAAGGGGAACAGCACAAAGGGAATAGTGCAGGGGACAAAGTTTCAAGATTGTATCAGGTTTAGGTAGCACCTTTTTATCTGTGACTTCTCAGTCACAGTCAATGCTCAGAAAATGTTCTCTCTCCATTTCATCCACAGTGAACCTGATCCCAATTTGTACCCTCTCTTAGGTTTGTGTGGTACCGTTACCAAACAAAACAGATGTCCTAGGACCAAACAGCTTATTGGATTTGGGAAACAGTATCTGGACCTGGTCTGCAATTACAATGAAGGCACACAAATAAACACAGAGGACTGAGGAGTGACAGAGGTGGGCTATGAAACAGAAGTAATCTGACAAGGTCAATGGAAATGGTGCTAGAAAGGCACTGAAGACATCATTACACTAGGGGTTAAATGCTGAACTGTTCATTTAGTGGTTAACCCATTAGTGCATAGACTGGAAATAAAAGTTCTTAAAGTGATATTATATTTGTTTTACTCAAAATTGCATTGTCAGGTATCATAAAAATGCCCTTCTTCTTGAGTCTTTTTGGCCTCTGGTAAATCAGATCCACACTGATGTAATATAACTACACCCAAATACATTTTGAGCTCATAAGAAAGATTTGCACCTATGAATTACATTGATGTCATCTGGAACAAATTTATTTATTCTAAGTGAAGAGATACAGAATAAAATGCTCTTGAGACACAGAAAGATTTTATTCACTCCTTTGATTCAGCATCTTAAGTTCAGCCATGGCAGGTGCTGACACTATTTCTTTCTTTGTGTGCACAACCAGCTCACATAGTTTCCTTCATTAACAGGGAAAGATTGTCTCCTTAAGTAATGACTTCTCTTATTTTCTTGCATGCTGATTCAGCGGATTTAAATGAAACTATTCCCCCATACAACTCTTTTCCTTATTTCAACCCCAGCTAAAGTAATGGATCCTACACTTTAACTTTTTCCGAAACTCAGACTGAATTTTTCTTTTGATAAATTTATTACCATCAATTGTTATTATAATTGTCTTATTCATTCCTCTGTAAGATTCTGCTCTATTTTATTTGTGACCTTCACCCACTAAGTTTTGGAGATAAAATTTTCTCTTTTGCTACTGGCTCAGCCTGATTTTTTCTGAACAGTTTTCCATTTACCATAGATCAGTCACTTTTGAAAGACTAGGGAAAGAAAAGCATGAGGTTTTTTCAATATTAAAATTGGTGGGCTCTTTTTTTGAAAGGTACACCTTTTGAAGCAGAAACTACAAAGGAACAAGGTAATGGCATTTGTATCAGGAAAATGTGCTTTGCAAATACGCATTCAACGGATTGTTCTACAAGCCTTCTGGTGCTGGGGGAAATCATCCAATTTTGCATATGTACAGTAGAGATTAATGAGGGTTCCACAGTTAAAACTGCTGTTCCACTCACATTTTCCAGGGATAAAGCAACATCATCTTTGCCACACCAGCTTCCCATGATGTGTGGCAGATCCCAAGTAAGGAACAGGAATCTACCTGACTCCTACACATAGGAAAAATAAAAGATACTATAAGCAAGTAGATGTGGCAAGAAGAGGTGTCAGGAGGAGCAGCAAAAAGGTGGCTAAAAGCAGCGAACCTGGAAACCAGTGAAAAGATGCCCTAAGGGACAGGTGAGACAGATTTGATGAAGTGTGTGGGCATGGAGCTGACTGGGCAAACACACCGGGACACAAAACTGTGAGAGTCAGAACAGAGCCAGGATAAAGAACAAGTGACTAGAGGCAAGACACAGAGTGAAGAGATGGAGGGGACAGAAAGGTGAGAGTAACATTGTCAGAACAGTGTTGTAGAGCTCTTCCCAAATCCAAAATGCTCAAGTTTGTGAGAGTGGTGAAGATCTTACATGCGAATGAAGAAACAAAACATGAATGTGGTCCTGTTTTCACTATCTTTGCTTGTGCTTATGGACAATTACAGGATCAAAATTCAATGTAATCTTACAGCCAAAAAAATCATAAGATAAGGGAAAATATAGTCTGGTGCTTGAGCAGATGAGCATTTAAAGAGAGAACGTATAGAACTACACAGACATAGAAAGAAAACAACAGATTGCAACATGGCTCTGGAAAACAGGAAACAAAATAAGAGGAGGAGACTGTTACAGTTGTTACAGGCAAAGACTCTTATACTTCAGTGACATCCCACTACCCGCTACGTCAGCAGCGGGCAGGGAGAAATCTTAATGCTCCTGAGCATTTTAATTCATTAAAAAATCCTGTTACATGAAAGGCTCCTTTTTCCATCAATCAAGAACCTGAAGAACAATGGGTCAGAGCTTTGGCAAACTATACAAAGATGACCGATTTGTGCAATTACCAAACTCTACAGGCTGAACTAATTTGCGACAGAATAATGACAGGACAAAAATCCAGGCACACAAATGAGAATGCTTAGAGATCCCATTAACTCTACAGAGAACTAAAGACGTGCATAGCTAGTGAACAAGCTTACATCCAAATAGAGAATATAAGCAAAGTCACAAAGGTATTTCAGAAGGCAGAGCGAGGAAGGTATGAAAAATTACTGAAAATTCAACAAAGAAAGGCATATAAACACAAAGTAGAAGAGATGAACAAAATCCAAAGATCTATGGCTACTGTGGAAAAAAAAAAGATAATAATGAAATGCCCTTTACATGGGGTCACATGCAAAAATTCTAATGAGACAAGTTATTATGCAAAGGATCACAGACAAGCAAAAAATGCCCCCATATTGAGAAAGTAAGCAGTGACTCAGAGATCTTTGCATGTATGTGACATCAGTGTAGTGCAAAACAGCAAAAAATAAGTGAACTGTCAAGTTCAGACTAGCACCAGATGCAAAGACAAGGCAGCAGAACACAGTAAGAGATGGAATGCAAATGAACAGTGGGCATCAATGTGTGCGAAAGGCACAAAGACCTCTTCAGAAGTGTACATGAAGAGAAAGGAAAATAGCAGATCCAAATTTTAAAATCTCTGATCATATAATCAAACCAAATTTTAAATTCCCTCATAATACAGTCACAGTACCATGAGGCCAAGTAAATTAAGAGCAGATTATCAAGTAAGAAGTAGATAGAGTGAAAGTTCAGGTAGTACAAATACCAGAGAGACATTTAGCAAAAAGAAGAGGGTTACTAACCCCAGCATTTTAAACTAAATTACAGATGATTCCTATGTGTGGCCAGTGCGTTATGGCATCCGTGCCATGAAGGACTGGACTTTTAAGGCAAGACATTAACTGAGACGCTCAGAGACAAAAAATGATCACTCAAGACAATAAAAAAAAGTTAATATTGGTTTTTATTTGCTTTTAGTATCACAGATTATATAGCACAATTTCAGAAAGCAGCGAAGTATAGGTAACAGGAAATTAACACATTCATTAAAAATTAAAAATTAAAAGAACAACAGATGCTGTGGTCAACCTCTCCTTCAGGCTGGAAACAGGCAGAGGAACAGCTCAAAATCACTCATTTTTACTTATAACATTAAATAGTAAATCGTGCCTTTTACCATTTTCTCCTACATGACAATCAGCTATGATTACACACCAAGACAGCAGTATTTGGGCTCCCAGTGGAGGGACATGGCAAAGGTGCTGCCCAGGGGACATCAGCAGCCACCTTGAGAACCGGCACCTCTGTGAGGGGTGCTCTGGTAAACCCACCAGCAGCTGGGCGGTGAGAGCTGAGGGGGGGTACGGCTCTGCTCACTTCTTCTCCAGAAGGAGCCTGGAATGAAATCTGAAATTAAATGAAATTAACCTGGGGCTCCCGGGGCTCCTCCCACCCTGCCCATGGCCCAGGACCCCAGGTCAGCCCCCCCAGGCCATCAGCCCCTGTCCCAGCAACACTGCAGCAAGGCCAGCCCCAGCTCCCACAGCCCTGCCATGCCCGGCCATGGGCCCCACCAAGCCAGGCCCACCCACAGGCCCACGTCCCAGCCCAGCCTCTGCCCATCCCTGTCCCCAGGGAGGTGGCTGATGATGGGGCTGGGGCTGCCCCAGTGTCCACTGACTGCCCTGCTCCTGGCTGGGGAGATGCTCCCAATGCCCAGCCCCAGGGAGCCACCAGCCCCTCAGTGCCTTGACACTGGTAATGTGCTTGGGACGCCATTCAGGCAAAAGAAAAGGAGTTATAGCTCCTGCATCCAGGTACCCACTAAACACAGAGGCTTTCCATACTAGCAAGTTAAACAGGGTGAGGACACAGGCTCGAGCCCTGGCACACAATAGCCCAACTGTTGAGCTGCCAGGGCGCCTTCGTGGCAGCGTGCCCTCTCCCTGACACAGCCCAGCTAGCCTTCTGGGAACCAGGCAAGCGGGAGGGTCAGTGTTCCTCGCAGGCAGCACAGACAACCCCATTTATGAGGAGTGGGAAGGGAGCAGGAGGACAGTTTAGCCATATAAAGGTGCCCTGTAAGGCCTATTTTATTCATCATTATAGGTGAAAGCCCGGTGGAAAAGGTATACCTTTCAGTACCACTCAGGTGGAAAAAGTTAAAGCTGTATGTTCAAGGAGAGGCAGAAATTAAATACACATCACTACAGAGCATTTTTAAGTGCCTGTTACTCAATCTGCAATGTTATGTGTTTGATGCATGGTACACAAGACAGCTATGTGCTTACCAAGTTATGCAGAGCAGCCTCACGCTATGAAATAAATAGCAATTAAGTCAGAGCATGAGATCTTCAGCCAGCTAGAAGGACGTCTATCTTTCTATAAGAAGGAAATATGACACAGAAGGCTAAGGGACTGCTCTGCCGTGATTTCAGGGCACGGGGTAGAAAGAGTCCAGTAACAAATCTTCCAGAGCAAAGATGAATATGTGTTCACTTATGTTGTTGTGTTGGGTGATCACAGAGCAACCTCACCTGTCTCTCAAACAACAGGACTTCACGCAAGACAAATGTGCAGTATTTTGCCTCATATATTCTCATACCATAATATCCATGTTAATGAAAACAAAAAATCTCCTAAGAGATCACAGCCACTCTGAAATAAAAGGCAACAGAGAAGGACCATACAGAAGCCTACAGTTGAACTCATCTCCCCTAACTTCAGGCAGACGGAAGTTAAGCATGTCCTCTAAACTACTTGCTTATTCTGCCCTGAAAGTTAATAGACAGCTATCTCTGGATGAGGTAACTGTCCTGGAGGCACATATTTATTCCTACTGATTTCAGGGGGAACCTTATACCTAGCTCAGGCCTACCTTTTTGCTAGCTAAAGCCAGGAAGATGAGTCCCAAGCAGTGCATGAAATGCCATAACTAGAACAATGCAGGAAAGGAATTAAGAAAAACATGGAAGAAAATGTACACATGAACTTCAGTCCTTGAAGCAAAAAAGGAATTGAAATTGTCACTGTGAACTACTTCATTATCATAGGCCACTAGAAATTAAATGAACTGCCTCTCAGACAAGACGACAAGACATTTTAGGAGCTATGATATGTCAAAAGTATCACTTCAGCCAATGGACACCTGCTTACACAACTCAAAACAGACAAACAACAAAATCCAATTTTTCCAGTGTCAGTCAAATAATCAAGCCAAATAAATTGTTAAAAATGGTTGTATGCTACCAAAAGAAAGGTGAAAAAGTAAAGAAAAGTCACAGAATTACAGAATGGTTGAGGTCGGAAGGGACCTCCGTAGGTCATCTGGTCCAGCCCCCTGCTCAAACAGGTTGCCCAGGATCATATGCAGATGGCTTTGGAATATCTCCAAGGATGGAGATTCCACAACCTCTCTGGGCAACCAGTGCCAGTGCTCAGTCACCCTAACAGTGAAAAAATGTTTCCCGATGTTCAGATGGAAACATCATACAGCACCATTCTTGAATTCCAAGAAATAGCCATAAAAAAGCATGGGAGAACACTTTTGTGACAAACCTCCTTTAATAAATAATGTCCTTGAGGAAAAGGGGTAGTATTTGACCAAGCATCATTTTTTTTTCTTTACTGCCTACTGCACCACAGCTGACCTGTAAGAAATGCTGGAGGCAAGTTGCGGGGTTCATAGGGAGTTCATGCCATAGTCATTTACAAGACTGATTATGAAGGAAATTTTGCACCAAGCAAGAAGAGGTTGCGTAAAATAGGACAAATGGCCTAGTTAAAGACAACTACTAATAACTGAAGCAAATTCTCAGGGTGAGGAAGGAGACCACATTTACCGTACCTGCTCTGTAAGAGAATGAATTTGATGGCAAGTAAAGCTAGACCACTGCAGCAGGAAAAGTAGGAGAACTTGTGGATATAAATCTACTACATGAGGCAGCCCAGTATTAAATCTGTATTTTCACTGACAAACAAGACTGCAACATCACTGAGCTGAATGGCAGGAAAAGAGGATACTGGGAGTTAAGGTGTTTTCCTGAAATTCACTTGCATTTAGTTTTTAACCAATAAGAAGGAGCATATCCAGAAAGTCATAGTTAAGAAAAAGATCTAGATCTGTGGAACAGTAAAAAAAGAGCACAATACCTCTGGAACTTGGCCTCTCAGTAGTACTACTGGTAGATAACTTTTCAGAAAATATATTTCCAAACATGTCACCAAGTTCTGAAGGCTACTCTGCTAAAATAAGGTTGATAGGATTCTTTCATTTAATATTGTCTAGTAATAAGATATTTCTTAAAATGGGCTCAGAAACACCAGATTTTTTTTCCCCCTTAGCAAATAACTCTGCTTTGAGTGGTGCACAGATATACTCCTGAAATACTTCCCCATTACAGGAGCATTTTGACAATCTACAAAGTAGGAGCACATGCTTACCATGTGGTTGTAGCGGTCAGCTTAGGATGTGTCTGAGCAATACTCAGACACCTATCAGATCAGTAGAGAGAAAGCTCTTCTTTTACCATTTATCAAGCCCTTTGGCAAAAAGCAGCTGTTAGCTCATAACTCCATAAAAAAACTAAACACATAACAGGATATCAAAGAGCTCTAAGTACAGAAAATGGACCCCAGAATTTAAGAAGGATGTTGAGGTACTTGAATGTGTCCAGAGGATGGTAACAAAGCTGGTGAAAGGGCTGGAAGGAATGTCCTATGAGGAGCAGCTAACGACTTTGGGCTTGTGTAGTTTGGAGAAAAGGAGGCTGAGGAGTGACCTCATTGCTCTCTACATCCTCCTAAGGAGGGGACGTGAAGAGGGAGGTGCTGATCTCTTCTCCCTGGTATCCAGTGATAGGACACATGGGAATGGTTCAAAGCTGCGTCCATCAGGGGAGCTTTAGACTGGACATTAGGAAGCATTTCTTGACCAAGAGGGTGCTCAAACACTTGAACAGGCAGTTGATGCCCCATGCCTGTCAGCGTTTAAAAGGCATTTGGACAAGGCCCTTAATTACATGCTTTAACTTTTGGTCAGCTGTGAAGTGGTCAGGCAGTTGGACTATATGATCATTGTTGGTCCCTTGCGACTGAAATAGTCTATTCTAAAATAAACACCCTTCAGAGAATCTACGAGTTCGATATGAATAGAACATGGGACAAGAAGCGATAGATGACAAAATAGACTTAACATATCCCAGCAAAAGATGAAACAAGTGCAAAGCAGTAGCCAGTCATCAAAAGAAAGACTTGAAGTTTTTCCAGCATCCTGCTAAATAAGCAAGACTTTGTACCAAGACACAGAAGACATTATTCCCAAAACAAAATAATAAACTCTCAGTAGAGTTGGTGTTAATTTATCTGAACCTGAGAGCTCAGTGTGTGCACAATCTGCGTTACTCATGTTTCATTTCATTAACTCCCACGAAAGCAACACAAGGAAAGTTACAGTATGAAGCTCCTAGTACAGGTCTGTTTGACGTGCTTCTAAGTTAACGCTCGGGAATTTAAAAGCACTTACAGAACGTACTTGGTGGTTGTCATAACACAAAGAGCAGAATAAGGCCTGGGTCCTGCTTTTTCCTGGCAGCCATTTTACATCAATTGAATTTGAATGGCAAGGAACGGAGGCAGGCCTGAGAAAGGAGCTGGGAGAGAGAAAGTGCCTGTAACAGGGACAGATTAGATGGAAAGGAAATAAAGAAACAGGCAGGAGAGCCTGTGGCCCTAGAGCACACTCTCCCAGAACCTGAGGGACTCTGAGGGTTGTGAGTCTCATCTCACATCCTCTGTTATGGAGCCACTAGGAAACTCATTGCAAGAGAGCCCCTTCCTTTTGCAGCACAGGCTACGACAGAGG
Organism: Burhinus oedicnemus; assembly: GCA_008921705.1. Lineage (NCBI taxonomy): Eukaryota > Metazoa > Chordata > Aves > Charadriiformes > Burhinidae > Burhinus > Burhinus oedicnemus. The sequence continues at coordinate 136,237 of VFFE01009068.1, read as the reverse complement.
TTGACACCCCATTACTGGCACCATTGCGAGCTACAGTAACCCAAACGGCAGAGGTCAGGGTGGCACATCTAAGGAGCTCCAGTCATGCTGTTGAACCATGACTTGTGAACATGGAAAGACACAGTGGAAGGTGGGAGACGCAATTTGATCCACTGCCTTTCAGCACAGACCTAATGCTCTTCAGCTAACAGTGGCTTCAACTGCTAGAGCCATCTACCCTTTCTCAGCTTAAATGGCAGTAAAACCCAGAGAACTGAGATGTTTCTGATGATCAAAAGCTAAAACCAGGCTGATTGCTCCCAGGGTCAAGAAGAACACGATATATTCTATGGAACGGCACAAGGTTGAGCTTAAATTTTAATCTAGTTGGAAAAGAGATATTTTTAGTAGAATTGTAATACAAGGAACCAGTACCTTTTAGGCCAAGACTTCCTAGAATCTTTCCAAATGCAGAAGTAAAACCAAAATAAAAGATGTATGCAGTAGAACAGAAGATATCTGTGGCAAAATCTAGTTCTCAGTTCAGTGATCAAAATGGAAGTAACCCCTAGAGGTAGTGTAATGAGAAAATAATCTTTACTGGAGACAAAAAATGTCAATTAAAATGTTTACAGTCACAGCGTTTTGCTTTTCATTGCTGCACGACAGCCCAATATTTGTTCAAATAGCAAGGATAAGCCAATTCCACAGCTTAGAGAAGCACAAGTGAGCAAATTCAAATAACACTACCATAGCAACAACCCTATGATCACCTCCATGAAAGAAAATTGGATCTCTCTGGATCACTATGTGGACACTCAAGACATTGACATGGAAATCCTGAAACCTTATAGAACTGTTTTTAATGCATTTCTTTCACTTTTTTCCTGTTATCTAATTACAGATGGGATAAATCAGTTTTCTCACCTTTCTACACTGTGCTTTTCCTTCATGCCACCCTTCACAGTAACTGATATTAACTTACTTCAGCACTGAACTGTTATTAGCTACAGCCTAGTGTAGTTCTGGTTTAAGTTTGGAACAATCTAATTTACTTTTGGACCAGACCAGAACAGCCAGTTATAGCCACTGTGCCATCTCAGAGCAGCTGACTATTTGTGAACAGATACTCATGACTGACCAGGTGCTTCATATACCGAAGTCAACAAACAGCAAGATCAATGACAACATGAAACAGAACAAAACCTGAGATCAACTAAAAGCTGTACTTCATGACACAATAATATCTTAACTTGTGTATCCTGTCTGGAAAGGAAACCATATGATCATTGTGCGTAACCACTTACTTTTGATATAGACTTATTTTGATTGTATGTGTGCACGTCATAGCCAGTAAACTTCCTGACTTGACATAGGTTTCTCTGTCCCTTATATATATCTCTTTATAGGTATCACTATAAAGAATTTAACTACTATCTCTGCAGTACAAATCAAAACCTCATGTTTACAGTGACACAACAATGTTAAAATCTTTGACTTCTGAAACCCGTCTTTCATAAAATTAGTGAAATACACCATTCCCTCTATCCAATAGGTCAAAAAAATTCTTGCTTACAAAGAAAGGTTTTCTTTCCTTGACATTTCTGAAACCAATTTAAGAACAACAACAAAAAAACCCCTACCAAACTCTATGAAAAAAATGATGCAAATGAAAAGCAGAAAAAGAGACTAAATATGCTCTTTGGATACTTAGCCAGCAGTTATTATACCCACCTCTCCAAAAAAAAAGTTTAGTATACTATTGGTAGTCTAAGATTTTTTCACCTTAAAAAAGTAAGCAATCCTATGGCTGCCACACTCTCTCAAACACATACATTGTAGACTCCAGTAAGGAGGTAAGATCCAGGCAGATAGGATGATAAGATCCAAGGATCCAAGATTTTGTTCATGAAGTTACAAAGAACAATCTTCCATTGCACATTTTCTCTCTTTTTGAGCAAATTATTAAAAGCTTAAAAATCAAGATGGCATTTGCAAGGAACAGTAATAGCTATCTACAAAACAAATAAACAAAAAAAACCCCAACCAAACAAAAATTGCAGCTGTTACAATTAAAGATATTTCAGACTGTAAATTTGCATTTCTAAATGATATATTAGACTATGCTGTGCATGATTTGTAACTGTCTTGATGCAGCTTTTATAATCATGTGGGTTGGGATCCTCATGATAACCTCATATTTACCGGTTTCCCATAACATATGCCCAAATGGAATCCACAGCCCCTAAAATTTACTGCTTCCTCCCATACTAAATTTTTCACCCTCAGTTGGTTTATTGATATTCAGATGACCTTTTGAGAGCAGGTCCTCAACAAAAAATATAAATAAACAAGACATTCGAAGAGAAAGAACACTAACAGCACACAAGACATTTCTCATGGAGAGGGAGGAAACAAGGAGGCAACATTTCACCTGAGATCTCAGCTGTTTGGCAAACTGTTCATGCTTAACGAGAACTTAATTTGCTACAGAACTGATCTCTCTTCCTTTTCCCTTAACCTTTCCAACATACCCCCAAAACTCTTGAATTTCTTCTACTTTCTTCTTCCAAGCACAGAGGTTGATGGAAAGCAGAACATGAGGTTTGAAGAATATGGATCATTACCTGCCTGTCAACAACCAGCTGCCCTTTGTGTTTTGATTGCGCAAGCTCATGCCCTCAAAATATGAAATTCAAGTTCTTTTCTTTGTTCTCGTAATTTCCTACCACCAGTAGATTAAAGAGTTTGTTTTCAACTGCTCTTCTTGTCCTGTAGCAAAACGTGTATGAGTTAGATCAGTAGAGCAAAGAATCTTCTACTTGGAGAAACTACTTCCATCTTTTTGGACCAACTGCATCATCTGAAAATGAAGGCAGTGACTAAATACAGAATATTAGTAACAAAAATTTTTGTTTCTTAAAGGAGGAGGTGGAGAAATAAAATATTAAAGTGTTAATGTTTGGGAATACAAAGGCATAGGAAGTGTAAAAAGTATTTCTTTCCTCCAAAAGAACTCTATTTGTTAGCACAAAGCCAAAGCAAAACATCTACCTTGTATCTGTCTAGGATTATTGTCTGAGCATTACTTCAGATCAAAGAAAAAATTTGCAAGTTTCATTAATTTTCAGTATAGAAATGATGTTCTCTTCCTACTGGCTCACATTGTATACCCGCAAAGATATTGGGGAAGAGAATTTACCACGGACAAGCCAACTTGTTATTTATTCCTTTAAAAATCAAAGAAATACTGACTTAGAGAAAGACACCAAAAAATTAAAGCTCAACCAATGGAACACAGGTACAGCAATGTTGTAGTCTGCTTGCATAACTGAAGACCAACAGAAATACTCCTATTCATTTTTTTAAAAAAATATTCCACTGGGGAAAAAATGAATAACAGTGAATTACCTTCGAGATCTTTGGAAAATAAAATTTGCATTGCAGTTCTGCATATTAGAACTTAATGTAGGAATAATAATCCAACTGATGTAATTTTACAATGAGGATGAGTATCTTGGAAAACAAAACAAATTCTCGAGTAAATTTTGGAATGAAATCATGGTTTTACTTCACCCATTAGTTTCAAGGCATCTGTATTGTGTTCAGTCAAGTGGCAGAGAGGGTTTTTTAGTCAATAATATCACTGATACAGTTTCATTCTAAATGAAAGCTTTGCTTTGGACAACATTAACTACATATTGTAGCTAGAACCATGCTGTTTATGCTGATAGGTAAATTTAAAAAAACTAACTTTCCCCCATCTCCCTCCCAGAAATGAACATCTTAATTTGAGAAGCAATTATTTACATTTCATATTGAGTCAAGAATTGCTTTTCTTCTTTTTTCCAGACCCCCATTCAAATACCTTCAATAACTTGGTAGACTGCTCTGTCATTTCTCACTTTGATGTTCCTTCAGAAGGTTGGTTTCCGCGCCCCCCTCTCCCCCCGCCAAACACAAGCACCACAACAAGGGGTTGTGGGTTATCGGAAACCATTTCTGCTCAGGTCCTATGCCACCAAGACTTTCCTGTCACCCATAGCAGGTGACTGTGAGCACTTTCTTCTAGACCTTATGACAGGAAGGGAGGTAAGTATGCTGCAGTCCTGTGTGTCCCTGTGGAGGTTTCTGAGGGCTCATCGGAGAAGACAGAAATACCTGCCAGAAGTTCTGACAGGATTCCTGCTGAACTGGCAGAAATGAAGAACTGCTGACCCATACACACTTGGAACAACTATGTTTTGGTCAGCATTAATATATAAAGGGGGTTTTAATTAATTTAAATCACATTCGGCATAGAAGAACGTGTTTTTCATCCTAGAGCATTGTACATAGCACCAGGTGAACCTTTCCGGCTCAGGCTGAGAGATCAGATGAGATAGTCCCAAAAGTCCATTGAAAGTTTTGAAAAGCTTTTGAGCGGACCATTAATCCGAAGATAGTTCTTACAAAACACAGATAACTGTGAAATTGAGGCCTACTTTGAATTTGCTGGCAAGTACTGCATCACAGAAAGACTAGAAAAATATAATTACATAGAACAGCACCAAAAACCATAAACATAATTAAATGTATTTTTCTGTTTGTTAATATCCTGTAAGAAAACAACAGCAACAACAGAACTGTAGGAACTGGTGAAGAAAGCTGAAAAAAATAACCTAATGATCTGGATATTTCAGGTATTTCTTTTCTCTTTGTCCAAAGCAAGGACGTAAGCATTTTTCAGGCTGATATAGTATTCTAATTTTACTAGCATTATATTCCTGTCAGAGAGTGAACGTATTGATGAGAACATTTAAAATACAAAATATTCCTAATGCTCTGATGTCCAATTAGAGCTAAAACATTAGCTAACTTCAAGGAAGGAGTCTACTGCAGATGCCAGTGTTTTGGAAATTGCTTCACATTGGAATGCTTAACTGTTAGCAGAGAACGAGACTCTTGAGTATCATATTTGAATTTAATCTGTTGTGAGAGATGCATTTACTTCATTAAAAAGACTGCTGTCTGTAGACACAGCTAATACAAATGAGTTTCCTCCTGGTAAGACTATTTAATGCAGAACACTATCCCAAACAATTATACCTGGGTATGGAAATTACTTTGAATATATAGATAAGTGTACATGCATACATCTGCACAAATCTATTTATTCTTATGCCAAGCACATGTGTTCACACATGTATCTGTGAACTGGGCAGCAGGTAGCTCTCCCATTCTGATTTCTTAACATGTAACAAATACCAAAAGAAAAAAAAAAAAAAAAAAGAGATAACCAGAAGAACTCAAGGAAATCTGAAAATGTCTGGACATCTTCCTCTCCATAAAGCAAGGACTGAAGCATTTTTTTCTATCCTTTCTGCTATAAGGCTTTCCTACAATTCTTTACATGTCTTCCAAACTTTATCTGTTGAGACTGAAGAATTTCACATTCTTGTTTTTCAGAAGTAAACAAGCAATTCCTCAGAAATAAAGCAATATAGAGGAATCATCATGTTAGAGCACTCTAAGGGTATTTGCTAGGGCTTCTCTGTGCGTTTGAGCAGGAGCTTCAGATTTGGCAGACGGATCATCCCAGTACTGGGTTCTTGTCCTGATGAATGTCCCCTCATGCTAGTTTATAGGCCCCTGAATATTTCAGTCTGTATCCGCTCAGTGGTTTGATAGCAAAACTCTCAGAAAACTCTATCTTCTCTGCTCAGATCTCCACAGAGCCTGAGGGATGAACAGGACTTTCCCTGGAATTGTACCTGCCATGACGTAGTACCTGCTGTAGTGACAGAATGACTCAATGGCTGCTCTAACAAGACCCAGGTGACAGAAACATGGAAAAAGAAGCAGACTTTCTAGAAGCAAGTAAGAAAAGCAGCAACTGAGATGCAAAACCAGTACAGATGCTGAAGGTGTGGGACGCTGCGATAAGAAAGCAAATGAGCAGCAAGGAGTTGCAGAGCTGAGAGATAAAAGCAGGATTCTCTCTCTGCCCTAGATATTTTCTGTGACGCTGAATATAACACTGAGCCAAACTTTTTTCCACAACAGATGATCAGTGCACAGAGTCTTTTAAATATCAGTTCCCAAACTGATTTGATTCTGCACTCCCAGGCTCTGATCTGCAGGAGTGCTAAGCACTTTATGCTGACTGAGGGCTGCGAGAGCTATGCTCTGAGCAGAAGAGCTGCTTTCAGGAGATTATCTCAAGGCAGCCACAGATACCTCAGGTTGCATACTTTCAAGTGAACAACACAGTCCCTCTGACCTACAGTTTTACAGGAATGTAGGTGCCTAACTTCTACAGAACTGATTTTGCTGGGAACTGAGAATCTAAATATCCTTTTTGGGTGGGTTTTTTTTTCCAAAAAAATAAGAAGTAGCCCTTGGTTCTGCCTGTCAAATGGCCCAGGCTTTCCTCAGGACTGATCTCCAGGTCAGTCACACATTTTTCTCAATCTTTTTCACAAATCGTGTTACCATGTAATTTGCTCTTAGAAAGTGTTAAAGTACAACCAGAAGTGAGAGAGGAAGATTTTGATCACACAAGATTTTCTGAATCAACAGCAAGATCCTTTGAGGACATTATATAGGCTGCCACTCTGAAAGTCCTGAGCTTTATCTTACTGTTGGAATGTGTTGTTTTGCTATTTCACAGCATGGAGGGGACTCTGTATGAAACTCAGCAGCTGTTTTTCTTTGAGAAATGTATGCTGTAATCACGTTATCACTTTACTCATTTCTATGACAATTTTCTATTGTGCATCCTTTACAAGATGATGTGACTGGATACGCTGGAAGAAAATATTCCTCCTTTACTTGTCAGTGCTGTTGTAACATTTCAGGAAAGAAGAAAAGAGGGCAACCTTGCTCTGACCTAGCACATCTGAAGACTGGCCTCTCTGCTATGTTTTGGTTTTTTTTAAACCCAACCAAAAAAACACCTCCAAAAACCCCACCTAAGGCTTTATTCTGCATCAATGAGTTCAGTGGAAACTTTCCCTTTGACTTCATCAGATACAGAAATAGGCCATAGCAGAAGGGTGAATATGAAGATCTAGTTATGTACATAACTATCACTTCATCAGCTGAGACTGTAATCTTGGCAGGAGGGAAGAGGAAAAGAATAAATCACTGGATATCCATGTTGCAGTTGGCAGCCTCTTGCTACAGGAATTACATAGGGAGTTCTATCCTGCACCATAGGACCTTTGCCCAGAACCTAAGCCACTCAAGTGAGCCTTCTTTGTCCTATACCATCCTTATTCTCTGGACCCTAAGAGTCAGTTGTTTAGTTGCAAACAGCCATTTGGAGAAGCAGAACTCCAGACAGGTAGCTAATAAACAGATGATGAGCCAGGCACTGACTAGCAAAAGACTTTATTTAGTTGAATTTGGGGTTTGCTTGTCTCTATATAATAAAGATCTGCAATCAGAAGAATACAGTAAATCTAATCTCAGGAAGCACTATAGCAAAAGTCTCTCAAGGCTTTCTCAACCCCTTCTGAAACACCATTCAATCAATGAAAGCATTATTGTCACTCACCCTCTGAAGTAAAAACACTTCCTCTTTTACTCTCAGTAAGAGGAAAATATTCGAGCTTCATTATAAGAAGACTAACAATTGGCATGTGAGTTAAAGACAGAAGCTGCTAGCTGAAAGCAATACAAGGACTACAATGGGCTTTACTGAATAAGATACTGATAAGTGATGGTGTGAGATAATTGGAGATTCTGAGCCTGATACTGCACTTAATGACTTTACACTTCACTACAGCTGCTCCTAATTTAAATCTGAGAAGACTCATCTACTCCTTAACTTTCCCCTTATCCTGAGACATCTGCCTCTGGCAAGATGTTCGCCATCTTTAAAATGGGAGTATCCGTATTCCTACTTCTCAGGCAGGCCTACATATTTCTATTCCTATATGTCTAGTCTCAGACATCTAAATATTCTTCTGTTGTATATTAATCATTCAGCAAAAGGGAGTCAAAGTCTCTGATTAATCCAGAGTCTCAAAGCTGTCACATCAAGAGAGGCACATGATAATGTGGTAGATCTATTTCATGTGACAGTCCCTGGAGTTAATTTGTTTAGAAGAATGAGGTCTTATACAGAGATTCCTCTCTATTCCCAAAGTAATAGTGTACATATACAACAGACGTAGCTTCAGATCCAGTTTCATACTCCTTTATGATTATTATAATAGTGTTGATACATGTTTCCATGTGCTTGTCAAGCTGAGAGGTTAGCTCAGATTATTTGAAGGCTTCACTTAATTGATTTTCTGATACATAGCTAAATTCTCTGCTGGCTCAAACTAGCACAGCAGCACTGCATTTGATCAGTAAAGATATAGGCATTTAGAGGTTCAGCAGAGCGTATTGGTCAAATTCAACTTGCAGTTGCTATAAATTGAGAGAGACTTAATTGATTTCAGCTAATGTATTGTAGAGTTGCACTTGTACATTTGGGAACCAAATTTGGGCCAAGGACACTAAGGACTGCAGTCACAAAATGATTGCAACAGAGAAGTAGCATTTAAATTCAGGGGTTTAGGGGCAGGTAAATAAGCAGACCGTGACAACACTGGGCTGCATAACTGACCTGCCAAACAAGCAACTACAGTTACCTGTAGTTGGGTTACAGATAGATTGATCTCAGCTCTAAGTTTCTAGCACTAGCTAGGGTATTTAACTGTTGGATAGCAGTTTGTGTTGTGACTACAGCGCAGGTATATCTTAAGTTATACAACTCTGCAAAAAACCCCCATTGATTAACCAGTCACCTACTGCTGGTAACGTTTTTCAAACTAATTCCAAATAGTTCCTTACCGCAACTCCATTTCTAGAAGACCGCTTAGCACTTTCCCATGGTGTCATTTACAAAACAGCATGAAAACAACAGCCTCCAGGTGCTGTGAATTTCAAGCTGTTCCTTGTGAGATAAGTACCATCAAGACTCCTCAATTTAGTTTTGGCAATCCCATATTTAACCACGTTGTTAAGTGTGCTGAAAGAAAAATCTGAAAGAGTTCTTCTCAGTTTTCATGTAAGTGTTGCTATAGAGCTTGCAGGGTGATTGTTTTTCAAATTTCCTTTGAAATAAAATCATTCTTTGGTCTCTTCTCTTGAATATGAGCAGTTTCTTCATTGCATTATAACCTCAGCTGAGAGCAGTACCTTTCAAAGTTGCACACCGAATGTGTGCAAAACTCCTAAGACTGAGACATTTTGAAGCCGGTTTCAGATTTTGAAAAGGTACTGTGGTATGACCGTAATGAGGAATGATAATCTGCGCTTGGAAAGCATGCTTAAATGTCATTTTATAGATACAGATCCTGTGTTTAATATGAAATGACACGTTCTGAACTCACATTCAGCTTTTGAGATCACACTCTGCACTAGTTTCTTTTTTTTCTTGAGCTTAAAATATACAAATATCCGTGAGCCATGTAGAATTAAATGAAATCTATGCCTTTCCGCTCATAATCATAAAGATGCTCTTACCAAAATCTCAACACAAGGCCCACTCAGTTTTGTGGAAACTGATAGACAATATCAGTGAGCACAGAAAAGTCTGTGAAACCATCTGGGTTTGCATCAGTAAAAAGTGGGACCTTCTGGGCGCAGGAAGAGGGGGACAAGCCGAAAGCTGCAGGTGACGCCAACACTGGCCATGCCCTTGCCGAGGAGGAACCAGCCTGTGGCACCTGAGCAAGGCTGGGCTAGTGACAAATACAGGTCCCATTGACAGTCTAGTGATCATCTAATGAAGGCAGGGAGATGAGTCGAGTCAGGTCAGGGGTCACCCCATAAAATCCAAACAACTCGAAGTGGCCACCTGCGACATAGCTCAGGAAGGAGCTGAAATGGGTTCCTGGCCCATCGGCAGCATGGGAAAAGCCCCAGGGTAGGCTGAGCAGGGACAGTCAGGGCTAACAGTGCGCTCAGAGCCCATACAGCAGCCACAATAATGAATGTCAAACACTTTTAACTATTTAGGACTGCAATTTTTGTGATTGATTTAGTGTTACCTAAGCTAAATGTAGACTTTAGTCCTCCACTTCAAGTCCAACTATTATTTTCACATACAAAGTCTAAGCCCTAAAAGATACCACTCACAGATAAATGACAGAAGTATTTTAATCTACAGATGGATCAAGGAAGGACAGACCCAGGTTTAGTCCCTAAATTAAAAACACATCTCACTCCTTGTAAATACGCAAACATCTGTAACAGAGGCATCTTTCACATCTTAAACTAAGCATGTGAAATGAAAATGTCTTGATCACAAAAAGGCTGCTTCTAGTAGACAGAAAACTTCCCTGCACCTCGTCTCAGAGCCAATGAAGCCGTAAAACCCAGTAAAAGCTTTCTTGAGAAGAGTTACCATTGAGAGCCTCCTCATTCCTTCTTTCTATGCTGTGCCCAGTTGAAGCATTTTTTCCCAAAAGTGCACCAATTAGGAGGTTTGGTAAAGTTTCCAAGTCACATTTTTGTGGGATGAGGAAGTCCAGCATGATGACTATCTGAAAGACACAGCACATCAGTTGAGCTATGAATGCTGCTTCCTCTCCTGCTTTTCTTTGACCATTACTCATTTATTCATTAAAGAAAGTACTAGTAAGTAGTACTAGTAACTGCTGTGCTTTCAAAATTTGCCACTCCATGGTCCCAGAGATGAAAATCCCCTTTCTCCTTTCACACAGGATAGGAAACCTCCTGGTGTCCCTCTCCTGGTGCTTTGGGGTTGTTCTGGAAAGCTCAGCTACAGCTGAGAGGTTAGTTCAGGGCCTCAGTCACTGCACCCTGAGATGGTGGCTGCCATGCTCTCTTGTACGTGAAGGACAGAGAAGTAGCTGCCCTAATTACGCCCAAACCACCCTGTGTCAACAATGGACATCTGCAAATTAATTTATTTGCAGTACAAAAGTCCACATGCCACTCACCCTTGATCTGGTGCAGAACTGCCACTAACAGTGTGTGGATTTATGGGTACAACCTAAGGAGAGGAACAGATATCGGTTATTTAGTATTACTTATAGGTTTTTTCCTGGGGAAAATATTGTTATCCTTAGTTTTATTCAGCCTCTTTAAATAAATATAACTCAGAGGGTTCTGAGCATCAAGCAGTGGTGATTCATCCGCAGCAATGTAAGTCACTGTGGTCCCCCAGAAAGGAACAGCAGGGGAGTTCTACATCCATGCCCAAGCTTCCCCAGCTTCACACTGTACATGCAACTTCCTCAACCATTTAAACACACAGGACTGTGATCGAGAGAGGTAAAGTCGCACACAACTAGTCATGCTTCCCTTGCTACCACAAGCAGGAGAAGAGGACAAAAGAGAGAGCAGAGAGAAAGCATGGACGGATAAAGCCCGTCATGCCTTCAGCTGCCACGGTTAAATACAGGAGTAAGAAGTAAGATCCAGTGCTCTTCCTAAATGAAATCTGATCTAATCAACGTGATTAAAATTCCTGCTTTGGAATCCCTGAGGTAAACAGCTCGGCTCACGCTTTAGAGCCAAACCTTTCAACAAGAACATTCAAGTTTAGGAAATGATTTGAGGTAAAAAAAAAGCAAGGCAGAAGCCCAGCCTGGAAGAATGTCTCCATCCCCACAGCGGTCTGGCAGGTTGTTTCCTGAGGTTAAAAGACACATGCCAGAACTGCAGTACGGGCTTGTGAAATGGAAAAGGAAATGGAGAAACTAGCTAACTTCGTAGAAAGTTTTAACCTTAAAATAGAGTTAAGTGAGCGGTATCCTGCAGAGAGCAGAGCCCGTATGCGCTCATTTCTGCTCCTAAGACTTCTCTGCTGCCTGCCACTGGGAGATCTGTATGAACACGATCACTGAGGGCTGTAATTTAAAACCCAGAACAATGCATTAATAAATCTGTTGAATAACACAATGAGCACAAGCCAGACTTGGGAGCTGCAGTAAATGCTGGAAAGCTGATGTGGCTACAAAAACTCTGTCTCATGACCGGCCTGGATTGCTTTTGCACGAGTCACCTGACCTCAGAACGTGGGCCTGCGAGGGCCGGGCTTCCTGATTACCCTTATTAGGGGTTTATTGTTTCTCAGGTTTCACCCTGCTGGACTCTCATTCCTGAAAATGACAAGGAATCCGAGGGAAGCATCCCCCAGGGGTGGCCAGTGACTCATTCTGAGAGCTGTGATAAAATTGCGCAAATGTTTTGGTTACTAGATAAGCAGGACGCTAATGCGGTGACTACACTTCTACAGGACTCTCTAATGTGGTATTAAGAGAACCTAGTATATATCTGTGTTTATGTTTTCACTGCATATCAAACATGTCTGCAACAGAACAGTACGTCAGGTCCACATAACTGAATCACTGTAAAATGGCTAAAACAGAAACAGAAGTACAACATATCAGCTTGAGGGGCCCAGTTTATTGAGAGACATGGAAGGATCACCCTTGCTAAAAGCTAATGAAAAATATCCTTTCAGAACATCACTTCTAGTGCTAAATGCAAATCCAAACTTACTCGAATGCTGTGTCTTCAGACCTCAGATTTCAGCCTATACAATGAGGTTTGAATTCTGAAGCCTGTCTAGATCCAAATTTGGGATTTAGCTTCTAAGCCATCTTGACTTATTACCAACTTCATATCTACTTTCCTCCTCCCCACCCCAAGAATATCTTTTCTTTAATGTAAAAAAAGAAATGTTCTCTTTGAAAATATCAGTCTTGTTTCAATAGCTCCTAGTTGCAGAAATACGTAGGGCTGCATTTTAAGCTGTATTTTCATTTCTGTAGGTATTTAAGCAGTTCTTCTACTCCTATTTTTAAAATAAAAACCCATAATTTATTTCTCACTTACAAATAGCTCTACTGTAGGTGAAGCGGGCACTGGCACAGGAGTGACTAGAATCCAGAAATGAAAATTTTTATTAAATACTGTTTCACATTTTTTTTCCCTTCTGTGGCAGGGACACTATGAACCAAACCTTTAATCTGAGTGATTGATATGCCAATTTACACCACCTTTGGCTTTGATCTTTCAGTCCTACCACAGTGTAAATTTGGCTTCATATTTAAAACCTGGAAAATCCCCTGGTTATGATGTCGGCTTTTTCTCACTTCCCATTCTGAAATCGTTGTCTTTTTTGTGGTTCCTTTGAGAAGTGTAGCCCAGCATCTCCTCTTGAACTTTCATTTCTTTGTGTATTTAGACAACTAAAGACCACTGCTTCAAGATTTTTCTTAGGATTACATTGCAGTAACTCACACAGTAGCGATCTTAATGAATTCAAAAAATTCGAGTGTGCGTTCAAAAAAATGCAAGTGTGCATGACTTTTAAGTAACGGCTAAAGTGTCATTAAGCTCATGCCTGAAGTAAAATCCACCTAAGTATTTTGCTGAATAGAGCCCTTTTGGGTCTGATCCAAGGCACGTTGAAGCCAGTCAAAAATTCCCATTGACTTCAGTGGGCTCCCAGCCGATTCCTGGGAGGTATCGAGTGTGTGAAGTTCAGCACTTCTCCTGCCAAACTTCAGTTCTTGCTCTGACATGTGTTCTTTAGTTTTTCTACACTGTCTCCTCTCAACAGAGAAATATAAAATTTTTAATGCCTCCCTGAAAGGCCGGAAGAGTTTTTCACTACTGCTTTAAATGCCCTCTTATCAAAACTTCAGCATTTCAAAACCATTCATTTCCTCCTATGATAAACATAAAAACAAATAGTTTCAGGTCTAATATATAACTTTAGAGCTGATAAATGTCATTGCAGCTTTATAATTTTGAGGTTATGTTTATATACAAATATTCAGGACATTCATTACAAATACGATATACATGTATAAACACAGCATAAACACAGCAACACACTATTGTACATATTTACAATCTTCTAATGATTTAAATAGTTAACAATATGTTTTCTTTTTCCGAATTATAAATTTCATAAGTTTGGGTTCACTTGGAAATTTTAAAATAGAAACATTTTCAGTTCAGATTAGATTGGCCTTTCACCAAAGGATCCAAAGTGTGTTTGTCCTGTGAAGAGAAAAATTAAAATCATTGTCAGTCATCTCCCTCAAGCACTTTTTCCTCCTCCATCTTCTCTGCCTGCCTGTTTGTTCACAGCAGTGGTTCTTTTGAGTCAAAGAGAAAATCAGAGAAAATGGTGATTTGAAAAATCACCTGTTGATACTACTTTAAACTTATCCTCTCCCACACTAAAATTGGTAGCAATGTAATGAATTCCTTCAGTGTGGTGCACAACCTGATCCTTGTTTTGCAAGGACCTTGTTTTTCAATCATTACCAGTCAAAGAAAAACTTCCCTCAATTTAATTCAGAACAGGATTAGGTTATGTTTTTTTGTTTTGTTTTTACCATGTGAAGCAGCATTTGCTGGGGTAAACACAGACAAAGTAGAGAGGTTATTAGAGCATTAAAATTCTGTGACTTCTCTTACTCCATGAGAAAAATAACAGATTAATTGGGATCTTTGTTCCCCAACGGGAAACTGGTCATGTTCTTTCCATCAAGATTTTGAAGAAGGAAAAAATGAAAAGAGCGAAAGAAGAAAGCCTTAAAAACAAAGAAAGAAAAACCCAGAGACAACTCTCTCTGAGATCACTGTGTAGTGCTTGGAGAAGGGGGGAAAGTGAGAGGCTTGTAAGTAAGAGGAAAAATGTAGATAACTTTTTTAGAGTACACTTGATAGATTCTTAAAAATAATTGCTAGTCAGGAGAGCTACAGAGTAAAGAGAAGGTGCACAGCAAAGACTCCATACTTACAATATGTCAGCGGTGTCCACCAGCAGAGGATCATAGAAATAGTACGAAGGGAGAAGTGCAAAAAAACTGCTGAGTCTACAAGCGGAGAGAGAAAATGAGCAGGAGAAAGCAGAGAAAGCCTCCACCCTTCGTGCTTCCCTGATCTAAGTTTAGCTAGTGCTTTTAAATCCTCTCACTGACTGTCTCCCTGGTGCTTCTCTGGCAAACTAGCCCCCCTGTAGACTAATTAAACCAATAGACAGTAATTTATACTACTGTAATTCATACAATGCCTCTTCATCATTCCAGGATAATCCCAAACATTTTCTTTCTTAGTGAGGAGTTAGCTTATGTTGTATAGATATCTACATAAAGGCAGCTTACCAAAATACCCAGTTGGAACAGCATTGTACACAGAGGTGTAATAAATCCTTATACTTTCAGATAATTTAATAGAGTTGGTATTATTATAAATATATGAAAACATAAGCTTTTAAGCTTTGCATCTCACCAGCATTATTTCTCTCCCAGTTTTATCAGCAGCTATAGTAATGGTTACGCCAGAGCAACCACGTCACACTTTTTCTCCCTCAGATGACACTGCCTGGCCAGACTACGATGCTTGGCTGCGAACCAAGAATTCCCCTAGACTCTCACAGACAGGGAAGGTGGGGGGAAGTGTGGGCTACACGGGTAACCAGCACTTGCTCATTTCAGAACAGCAGTTAATAATGAACAGCATTGATATCTTGTCCAGGACAAGGCTGTGTTGTTTTCAGTTTGGCTTTCCAAAACCAAAGAGAATTAGACCGTCACTCTGTAACGCACACTACTTCTTTACCTGCTGCATTACTGCTTATGCACTTGAAGCCTGAACTAAGTGCGACTGTTTCAGACTAGTTTGAAGCTTTGTTTTGGACTGAGGGCATTTTTTTAACCTTCTATGTTATTTTTCCCTTCATGCATTTAAGAACATCTACAGAAAGCTTCAGGCTCTAAAAACTTAAAAATAAAAGTGATCTCCTAAAAAGAACGTATATTAGTAAAGAAACTGCCAAATGTTGCATAATAAGAAATTAATAAAAAATAAAAATATTTTTTCTTCCTAACTTTTCACTCCCTGCCCTCAAGCCTCCAGCATCTCTTGGGACCTGTCTGATTATCCTCTTAGGCAATTGCTTTAAAACTAAGTAAATCCAGGATAGCAAGTTTTAAAAAATTGTTCTGTCTTTGTCCCATGGTGGAAAAATAACTCATTAAACATAAACTCATGACAAAGTAGTGATATCTGTGATTGTCTGGGTTATCAGCCATAGCAGGAGTGGTATCTTTTACCATGTGGCACCACTGGATTCCATTTACACGCACTATACAAAATGACTGGGCCCACTGCAACAGCTATATGCAACGGGAGTATATATACTGCCATTTATCTTCCATAGTGAAATCAGCTGATCAAATATACCTCGTGAAAGTTGCCAAAGTACATATTATATAGTTCCATTCATTTAATGATTTAAAATAACATCACTTCTGCACAATGAGTTTAGATAATGAGTATTATGAGCAGTTGCAATCATTGTAATGCCAAATACTTTACACGTAGGAGAATTTTGTCATATTTCCCTAAAAGAGAATTATAAGAACTGACAATATTGTAACTTTCCAGGGGGAAAAAAAATTAAACCACACTGCTATTTCATCTCTTTTAGATCTTTGTTAACTGCATCAGGAAGAGAAAAAGGAGCGCTCTTCTTTTTATTACTGTGTTTAGATTTGATACAATGGCTCAAGGAACATGGCTCTCCCCTTAGTTATTCAGTAACTTCTTATGACGGGTCCAATTGTACACTCTGTAAGAAACTCATGTTTCTTATTTGAAAAAGATAAAGCTGTTCAATAAAGATTAGGGACTTTGTGGGAGCATTATAAATAGAGACAAACAAATACTAAAACACTACACACCCACCTATATCTGCATAGTGATAAAACAGTGGAGAAAATCTACATGGTAACAGGTTAAGACACTCATTGCTTTCAGATACCAGGTGAGCTGAATCTTTGGGAACCACCCATGAATAAACAGTCCAGATTTTGTGGAAGGGCATGGCTGATTACTCAGCAGTCCCAGTTTTTATTATGGAAAAGATGCTGAAGCATCTTGCCTACATGCAGTTGCTCCAGTTGAACAAACCTTCATTTTCTTTTTTCCTTCATTTTAATAGCTTTAATGGTTATTTTAACAGTATAATTATCCTGGCTAAAATCATGGGAAACTGTACATGTAGTCTGGTCCTTAAGTTCACTGAAATTTGAATGGAATTGGCCAAACTAAGATGGGAGGGGTGGAGGAAGCATGGAAACTGTGGTGGTTTCCAAGACTCGATATAAAACCCAACAGTTTTTGCAGATATTTTGCTCTGAGGTTTAGGTGTTAATAAATATCAGGAGTCAAGACAGAGTACAGAGGGACATGAACCCGTGGAGCTTTCAACTGGAAAGAAATCCTCAAAACTGTGAGTTTCAAATGGACCTAATTACTCTTACACATATGGCTGAGTCACCTCTGAGCTGCTTCTAGTGCCCAGACGTGGCTGTGTGGAGCTGCACAAGGACTGGAGAAAGTCTGACCTAGCTTCAGTTTCTAATCTCGTTGCTCCCTCCCCACAACAAAAATGAAAGGCTTAGAAAATAATTTCCTCTTCAGGATAAAAAAAGGGAGTTTAAAATTTTGTGGTTTCCCCTATGCCTATTCCAGCTCTGAATTAACTCAGTACTAGTATATCTGTGCACAGGCCAGCACAAAGGAAAAAAGCACAGAACAGCAATGATTGCTCAGCAGTCAGCACTGTACATGAGGCAGGGATTTTCCAGGTCATTTTTATCCAGATCATCACTGCAATTTGCTGGTCCAATTCTGCCAAATCAGCAGAAGTACTTCTTAAAAGAAAGCCTCACCCTGTTTTGCACAGGCAGCACTCTAAGAGTTTGCAGGGTTACTAGCACTTTTCATCAGAGATCCATTGTGAATTGCACTTTTAAATAAAGCACACAAAGATTAGAACATTCTCACCACTGCTGGACATCTGCATATCCCCAAGTCAATTTATAACAACTGATGACCTTGCCCAGTTGAAATAGCAATACGGTCCTTGCCTATAGCAGGCTGAGACATGAACTGAAGTGCTGCAAAAATATATCCAAGGGAAGGCTGTGACCAAAACACATGCTATTGTTTTTCATTTGTGGTTTGATTGATGTACACAGGAAAAAGTAAACAGTTTTGCCTACTGATGGTCTGCTGGACAAAAGAATGGCTGGAATGAAATCATGTAAGAGAGGGGAAAAAAATAAAATAAAATCGAGAAATATTTCATTCTGGGCACTCAGACAACACTTCAAAAATGCATTTAAAAAGGGGATACTCAGTATCCCAGAGTAACAGTCTGCAGCTACTGAAGTACAACACTATGGGACTTATTTAAGACTGAATGGTATCTTGTATTGACCTTAGTCCTGCTAAAGGCAAGGTATAGTGAATTATTACTCCATGAAAGCAGATATAGTCTAGCTCTTATTCAGGTGAAGGAAAACAGTTCTCACTGAGACAATCTTTAGTTACCACAGAACCACAGAAAATTTGAAAGACTTTGACATTCAAAGTCTTTTAGGGCTTCCCATTCCCCTGCCCTAAGGGAGATGCAACCATATCCACATAACTCTTGACAAATGGTTCTCCTCCCCATCCTTAAGCTCCCCCAAGGTGGTTCCACGGCCTCCTCAGGTGACTTAGTGTCCTCCTAGCCAAGTCTCTTCAGCGGGAGACTGGTGCAGATATGCCCGAGGCAGAAGGAGGAGCAGCTGACAGGCAGGGAGAGGCAGCCCACCTGCCACCCACTGCAGGCAGCCCTGGTGAGATACAGGTGGGCAGCTCTTCTCACCCACGCACGGTCAGTCCGGGCCTGGCAGCACACAAGGCAGCTGGAGAAGTCGCCCATAAAATGGTCTCTCTGGGTTAACAGGACCACTGTTGTTCCAGACAAGTACTAAAACACTACACACCCGCCTTTATCTGCATAGTGATAAACCAGTGGAGAAAATCTATGTGGTAACAGGGTAAGGCACGTGATGGTTTCAGATACCAGGTTAGCTAGTACGTCTTTGTTTCGTACAAGATGCTTTGAAGGGCAAGGCTGTACCTCAAGCCTCTCCAGAAGCACAGCAGCTCTCTGGAAGACATGTGGTATGTGTCACGTTCCTTTTAAATGGCTGCTTTGGCCACTTTAAAAAAATCTTGCCTGTTGACTAAAGCATATCTTGTGGACAAGAAAGAGATCCTTGAGGGAAAGGGTAAGCCTGCAGGAGGAAGTGAATATCAATGTGGGAGAGCTGGAGTGAAAGGGAAAAGAACAGCAGTGTCTGACTTTCTCTGTGCCATCACATGCAGCCAAAACCATCGTACATTCTTTTTGCATAAGGTCACTAGCCTGCAATCCATTCTATCCAGTCCAGACTCTCATCTTGTGTCTTGTCTCCATACCCATTGGAAGGGGTGCTCTGAAAATCATTATCCTGGCCTTAACACACTGACTGCAATCTTCTCCTGACATTCCCCCTGTGACTGACTCTTTCCCAAATGCTTCTCTGACCTTGTAATGTCTTTTTAGTCTCCTTCTCTAGCTACACCTACTCTGTCACTGACTTGCAACAGACAGATTGATTCTTACTTTCAGTGCTATCAAACTAATTCTGGGTTTTTCAAGCTGGACAGCAAGATTATAAAATCAATGGAAACAGCCATTCACATAAAAGTTGCTCCTTCAAAAAAGTCGTATCTATGCTGAAGCATTATGACTAGAATTGATTGCAGTTGGATCTGATTGATCCATCATTGGATCTCACGGTATCTCATAATACCATCACTAAAACAGGACTTTTCAGTCACTGAAAATGAGCTCTGACCACTGTGTAGAGCTGTGACCACAGCTTCCATCCCATCCTCTTATTTTTATCAGAAACGTTGCATGTATTCAGGGTGTTAGCTAGGAACTTGTACTTCACCAACACCACGGTTCATTTCTTTTTACACTCCTACATCCTGCTGTAGAAAGGTTTTGCTTATAGTGTTGCAATATTTCATTAAGTATACCAAAATGTATTATCTTGTATTTGTAATCTAAATCGAGTCTCAGAAACATAATCATCACACACAAAATCTCTTTAAATAGGTTTCAAATATGATCCCTTCTCTAAAAATGACTACAAGAGTGGACATGTCTTTCTGCCAAACTAGATGTCCCTCCAATCATCACAAGTTTTGGTTTTGCCTAAAAGCAATAATTTTTCTCGCAGTAGCTACTTTTTTGTACTCAGCTTCCTCCTCTACAATACTGTATGTGATCCCATTTGTAAGGTGCTACTCTTCTCAGGACACAGACTTTGTCTTTGTCACCTTAATCCCACCTTGAAGTTAAATATCACTTTTATGCCAACTACCGTACTTTCAAACTCTTCTTTTCCATTCTCTGCTTATCTTGACCAAGGAACTGTAAAGCTTTTTTCAAGTTTTCAGCCTTTCAGCTGAGACCCAGAGAAGCACTCTCCAGCACAGCACGCTAGAAATGTATCAGCTGCCCTTACTTTTTGAGCATGTGGAAGACAGGGGGTCACCCAGCGCACATGAAAGCCCACTGACAGCTTTGCCCACTCCCTGCCATTGATATGGACACATCAAAGCCAGAAGTAATGAGCTCACATGTGACACGGCACGGTAGCACAGAGCTCAGTCTGGGTGGTAAAGGCCCATCTGAGAGTTTGGGTCATCACCTATTCAGATCCCCACTAATGTAGTCATGCTGGTCCTGGCAGATTAAACTAGAAAAAGTCGTATAAAATTAGGTATGGCGACGAAAATAGTGGCAGTGCAGTGAAAAGAGAGCTGCTGTTCAAATCTCGTCTAAAAGTCTGGTCCAACACATGTGTGATACAGCTAAGTTAGAACACCAAAATACGGTGCAAGGCAAAATTTAAGCCCAGGATATTTAAGTGTAGTGTGATGCACCAGTATAAATTTAACACCTGTTAGAAAGTATATACCACTGCTCCCTGCTATCATTAATGTTTCTTCTGTTTCATTTTTACATGCATATGTACAAATATGCTGATCCTTACGTTGTCCCCCTTGTCTCACAGAAACACTGTGAAACATTAATAAAAACTGACTACCCAAAGTCTTGAATAAATCCTTTTAATTTACTGTATCAGAACTTACATTACATTCCTAATTAGTATTTGTATACTGCTTCATTTCAAATCCAAATCTGTCTATTATTAGGTTATCACTAAGGTTAACAGCTTAATTCTCTCATATCCAACCATTCAATGCTACCTAGTATAATGTGACATTCTATTGCTAATAATTTTTTTTCAGATTTATATGGAATAACTGCAAATACAATGATTTTCATACAGTTCAGTGGACCTGAATCAGTAATTTTTCTAGCTGATGAACTGGCCTCCCATGTTTCAGGTTTTCTTTCCTTAGCCTGCGATGTGTGGCCAGACTCTATTAGACTGTCTATTTAGCTTATCATCAACAGTTATGCTAGAGAAGTATGCTTTCATGAGTGCCCTTGAAAAACTGGCTATCAGGAAACTTTTTCTTTTAAATAAAATATTGGAAAAGATTCCTAAGTAGTGTCAGAGCTTCTTCTACTGGGAAAGGTTATTCAAGGTTTAATGGGATTGAAATTTTCCTTTGCAACGTACTCATTATGAGCTACCGTTGTTTGCCTTTTGAAACAAAAATGCTAGCTTGGGAATGCTGTCTTTTATTTAAAAATAAAAAATGAAGTGCAGCTGACAAAGTTCAGATAATTGGACAGAGCAGCAGAGCTTAAACCAACAATGTATTCAGCATCGTGACATGTGATATCTTTTGAAATCTCCATAGGGTCTTTTAGCTTACAGTGAACCATTTCAGAATCCCGGACCGTTGCAGAATAAAGGGTTTGCTTTTTCAGGCTTGCACCAATTTCCAATGATATAATTATTTTTTCAGCTTCTCATTTCCACCAGTTCAATTCATGTTCTACTTGGTAAACATATAAGTATTTATGGACCCAGTCAAGAATCCTGCAAGTAATGCCAGAACTTTACCAAAAAAAATCAAAAGCCAGAAAAATGCTATTAATGGAGCATCAGTATGGGCTGCCATTACAGCACACTATTCTCATTAACACATAATAAACCTAAAACTGGTAGAAAGCCAAAAAAACAGGGATAGGGGAAAAGGAGTGCTAAAAATGAGAGCCACTGGAATAGATAGAACACAAGCCCAGTAGCTGGCTTCCTGCCACACTGGGTATCTCTATAGCCCAGCTTCTCAGGGGGGCTGTGTAGCCCGTGATTAAAACACCTACTATTCAGGTTTAAGGTTTAAAGTATTAACTGTTAAGTTTTAAAGACCATTTTTTGGCTAGTATGACTGACAGTCTGACTGCCATAAGCTTTGCCCCATTCCCAAAGTGAAAAGACCATCTAGGGACAGATTCCTGTTTCACATTGGTTTTCTGAACTGGATGGAACTCAATGTATGAAAAAAATGTGCATTCTATAACTTTTCCACCTCCTAATGTGAACAACTCTATTCTGTCCTTGTATTGAGCCCAGTACGATTTGTTTAATTCTCAAGTGAGACTCAATGTTGAACTTTACCAAGTGTTAATCTAAAATTACTGGCCAGCTGAACCAGCAGTGACATTTAGCAAGCTACTCATTTTGCAGCAACCTGATGACATTCCAAATAACAGCCTGGTAGGGCTTGCAGGAAGATTTCACCTTACCCTCAGCAGGAACATCATGTAAAGCCTTTGAACTTTGCTTAGTAAGTGAAACAAAGTTGTAACTCAATCAAACCTGCACCTCACTTGACTGAACAATCTCAAAAAGAGTCATCTTATCAAGCCAAGCCATCAAGAAGGTCAGTCAGCCTCCTGATGCAGCGGGAGACTCTCAGAGATGTAAGACTTAAATTGTGGAGGGAAGACAAGCTACAGATGGAGGCAATACATTTAAGCAGCCATGAGAGTAAGAGCTGGAATCAATATTTATTGCCTACACAAGCAAATATGCTAAAAGAGAGACAAGTATCCTGACAAGTTGGAGAGAGTTGGTAACCCTATGGCGGCAAGTTTACGTACAATACTGTTGCCTCCAGGAAACGAAAAGACTGTGTCGTATGCTCTGTGTCCCAACTCCTGTGGGCATATTTTGAAACATCCACTCCTTCCTTCTCTCCCCCCAATAAAAAAAAAACAAACTGAAAATACCTCCTCCTGCTTACCTGACTGTGTGGCCAGATCTTGAGCCCACCATGACAAATACAGCAAGCAAAGCTCTGCCAGTCCCGGAGAAGACTCTTTCACAGCAGTGAAGGAAAAAACACATGTATGCTGCTGTTCCTTGTGCTGTGTTTTTCCCATGACTGGAGGGCCATAGTTTCCAAATCTGACTGCTTAACAGCCGATATGCATTCATATTGCGTGAAATATGGCGAGGAGGTTAAATATAAAACAGGATGAAAAAATAAAAAAAAAGTAAATGGAAGGCAGAAAGTCAACCAAATCAGACTCAGGATAAATGTGGAGTGTTTGGTGCAGAAAAATATATGCCATCCCCTCCAAAAAAAAGAGCAAACAAGTGATAAGCATTTAAAAAATCTTTAAAAAGAGCCTTAAAGACTATGAATGCAGTGCAAGGAGACAACAATGAAAGCACAGCAGTAGATGTACTGAAGAAACGTACTGTGGGGAAATGCCTTGTGCAGCACTGGCAACAAATCTGAGGTATTTCTTTGACACACTCCCCAGTTTGGCTAAATAAGGATAAATGCACAGAAATGCAGTCCAGTGATAAGAAGCTCCTGAAGCAAGACTGAGGGCTTGATTCACCCACTGCTTCAAGCTCATTTCAGCACACTAGAACCCAGCTGGAGTTCAAGCCGATCCAGAGAAGGCAATTGTTAGGTGAGACAGAGAACAGATAGAGCTCCTCGTTAAGTGCCAGCAGAAATTTGGGAGTCACTGGCTGTTTAGATACTGGCAGTCACACGCCTAGAAGTGCTGTCACGTAAGACCGACGCATCCTATAATGTTCTGTTTTACTGTTTCTTCATGGAAGCGTCTACCCTGTACAGACACGTAAGTCAGTGTACAGAAACCAGCTACAGGGCAAGTGGTAAACATTGCTCCTAGGAAGCTATTTCATTATGAATATTTTAACATAAGTTTCGTTGTTTTTCCATGTTAAAATGTCATTATAAAAATACCAGCAGGTACATTTCAAATACAGTAAAAAGAGGGGGAGAAAAAGGAAAGGTTAAATTGCTGTACATTTAACAGCAGCTGCGTTACTCCTTGCTGTGAAAGCTCGAGCAAAGCCAATGGCACTGACCTTCCTATTGTCAAAGGGAGAGCAACAGATTCTTGACAGTCTCCAAGGCAAAACAAGGGAGACCTTGCAAACATCTCTCTGTAGGGGCTCGAAACAATAGCAAAGGTTCTTTCCCAGGGTTGAATTTCTCTATTCTTTTGGCACGCTTCCACAAAAGGGCTGGGTCCTTTGAGGTTATCTGCAATGTGCTTACGCTCAAAGCATTAACATGCCTGTTTGCTCTGTACCCTTAGCATACTTTTACTGTTATTAAAGAGTGATTAGAACTCAGAAAAAGAGGATCTTGGAGATGAGATACTGGACTGAGGTGAAGAAAAGCAGGGCTCTAGGCTCTAACCTCTTCTCTCGCCACTTCAGGCAAGCAACGTCCTTCACATTTCCATTAAACATATACGCTTAGTTCATAAGCTCTTTGAACCGAGATGATTTCTTTCCTTGCCTATGTAGGTATAGAATAGCAGCACTGTCAGGCAATAGCCCAAGCCGGAATGCCTTGGCAGTACCAGTTACACACTAAGCATTTTAACTACTATGAGAAGGCTAATTTTGCAGCCCCCTCTATTAAGAATTAAAAACATTATAAGGCAACATTCCTTTTTATTTTTTGAGAATACTGTGCACTTAAATAAGTGCATCCATCTTTGGCTCCACTGCTCTCAGCTTCCCAAACACAAGTGCATATTTCTTTGCCCATATGCTAGTGATTTCCAGCCACGTGGGATGTAACATTCCCTTGCACTATTGACATTGTTGGGAAGAAACTAGCGTCAGCAAGCAGGTTGTGAGAACTGCAGCATGTGTGTTAAGGGTTTGCTGTCAACTGCTGCAGAGGCTGCTGGGTTTGGATGCAGCTGTGGAGCACAGGGGTATTTTTAATTGCTTCAGAGAATTAAAGCAAGACTGCATTCAAGATCTTCTCACCAGCTTTAAGTATACCAACTGAAGAAAGTTCAGGGCAAAAGAAGGCAAGTGTTGACTGTCAAACCATTTTAGTAATAGAGATTAAGTGCTATTTTGAATGTTATATTGAAAGTGAATGGGTGTGCTACCAGCCAAGGTGTGATATTGTTCATAGGCACCTTCACATACCATCCCAGTAAACAAGTTACATACCTGTTGTCCACTGGCAGCCGCTTCCAGCCCAAAGGCAGAGCATAAATGTAGTCACATCAGCTTCAGGTCGATTAAGTATCACATCACCACGAAGGGACTGCAGGATCCCTGCGCTCCGCCTCTCAATCCTGGACTCGTCTCATGAAAATTCGTGGGGGAGTTGTGGACAGAAGTTCTCCCTTTCCAG
Organism: Burhinus oedicnemus; assembly: GCA_008921705.1. NCBI lineage: Eukaryota > Metazoa > Chordata > Aves > Charadriiformes > Burhinidae > Burhinus > Burhinus oedicnemus. The sequence continues at coordinate 110,752 of VFFE01009068.1, read as the reverse complement.
GACACATCTATGCTGGGAAACGGTGGCAGAGGGCTCTTACAGATTTGCAGGAAAGCTGCAAACTTGGCCACAGAAAGATGCTGTGGATTGTGACAGCTATATATGCACAAAGCTTGGTAAGTACTGCAAACGTGTTATCTGCCTGGCCCCTTGCAGTGCTTCAGCTATTTAATCCAAAAAAGTCTGCCTTCTTTTTAAGCCAGAGTACGTAGCTGACCTTTCTCTGTGCAAGAGAATTCACTTTGTTTTGACAGGTTATGCATGAAAATGACTCCTTCGCATTAAGGATGCAAAAGCTTGATGGTAGTGCAAGATTCAGGTAAGCGAAGGACCTGATCTAAACCCAACAGAACTACTCCTGCCTGTTCCAGTTAGCATGGCTGCACATCAGTATCCCCAGCCCAGTATAGGAACCTTGTATTTCTGAATAAAATAATGCGTAAGAATTGTGGACATCTGTAGAGTGAATCCTCCTCCCTGCATGAAGAGAGTATATGAAATAATTTATATGATTTAAAACCACCATTTCCCTTATTTTCTAAATACAAGTCCACTCATCCCTTTGGCATGTGTACAAGCTGTGTTTCTATTTACCATTGCCCACTTCTCTCAGAACTTCTGCTCAGCCTAAGAGCTTATTAATGGGCAGACCAAATATGCTTCTTTAACCAGTTTTATGAATCCTGGGCTCTGCACTGAAATCGTTGTCTGGATCCAGCAATGACACTGCTCAGCAGAAACTGCAATTATTCAGCAGTTCTGCTGAATAAAAATGGGGCAAATAGGCAAAACTATTGAAAAATGTTGTTTATGCCAGGCTAAACTGCTCAGCTTGCACAAGGTTACCCATATTAGAAATACACAGAATTGGCCTTTTGTAGCAGCTGCGGTTCATCTCCTGCACAATGGCAATGGGGAAAAGAACAAAGTGTATCAGCACTAGGAATATTTTAATAGGGCTAGGATTAAATTTAATTGCCTCATTTTAAAAGATCAGTTTATCAAATCCACTGTCTGACTCCCAGTTAAGACCCAGTCAGCATGCCTCTGGCTCTTTAAAATAGCAAGAGAGCATTTTTTTCACATGTTAAGGCAGGCAAAAGCCATTTCTGCATTGCCTGGGATAAAATATCTATGAGGTATGCTGTTCATTCACCACTTCTTCAAACCTCACCTGTGAATGCTTGTGGCTGTTGAAGTATGAGTTTATGGCAGCGTGTTTCTAGGATCATGAGGTTGCTGGTTCTTTCTTTGCCTCTACTTCACTATAAATAGGCAAGCAAACAGCCCCAGATGTAGCGCTTCTCTAAGTGTGAGAATCTCTTTTGCCTAGTTCCCAAGGGGTAAAAGTGAAGATTTAATCAGTCTTTACACTTTTATATTTTTTAAATTATTTAACTTTTATTACTGTTGCACCATTTATACAATTACATATAATTTCAATGCATCCATTGTACATTTTGTTTTTTCATTTGTTTTCCAATGAGTGTGTGTTGGTGTCTGTGACACAGAATGGAAGAGAAACTGGAACTGCAATGAACGCAGACTTTTTCATTTCCACTGACCAATAAACAGAACTACAGGTGCACCCAACCACGGACATGCATTAACTCGTCATGAGAAATCTAGGTAGGCTAAGTAGGATGAGAATGCTTTTTACTCCCAAAAAATATTTGGAGAGGAAGAATTGGAGGATCGGCATTGAGAAATATGTGGACAGCTAAGTGGGTTTTGTCTGAAAGTTGGCATTCATCCACTGCATAAAAAAAATATCAAAATAAGAAAGGCTGTAAATAAAAAAACCACAGAAAATACTGCTTTCATAAAGATCTGATTGCCTTGGCACAAACCCAGTGGGCAGAATCAAACGCATCACTCCCAAACCCCATTACAGAACAAAAAGAAGATTTTGATACATTGGTGGAGTGCATTTACAGCAGTTCAGATACAAAAGATGTGCTGTACTTTCAGACATCCATTTATTTTACTTTTTTTTTTTTTAATCCAGGACTTGTGTCAAGTTGGCAGAAAGTATATTAGATATTTCCCCACAAAAATACTATTTGGATTCTCCCCCCTCCCTCCCTCCCAAC